>PVKU01011788.1:0-40620 GCA_004027475.1 Anoura caudifer | reverse complement strand
CTGTGCCTCTGCAGGTATGTGTTTGTGCTGGTGGGTGTGTGTGGCCCTGTGTGCTGTGCTCACCTCCGTCTGCACAGGGACCCTCGTCCACCTGGGGAGGGTTGCAGGACCCCCGTCCAGTGGGAAAATCCTCAGCACTCTGGTCCTTTATATAAGATGACCCAGTGTTTGCTTTTCACCGACCCCCTCCTTCCTGTGGACTTTACATCCGTCTGGATTAATTTTCACCTTTGGTACCATGTCAGTGCTGTGCAAGTTGTTACACTGTCTTGTTTCAGGAATAACAAGAAAAACAGCTCTATGGTCCAAGCAGACAGAAGCGGCTACCCTCACTGCCTAGTAATAATGTAACTTTCTGTACTTGTGTAGCAACAGTATCATTTTTTTCAAAGGAGTTCTTTGAGTGTTGCTTTCCTTCTATGGCTCCAAAAACAAATTACACAAACTGTATTTTTTAGAACCATAGACATTCACCCTCCCCCACCCTGGAGACCAACCAGACGCCTGTGGACAAGGGGTCCCGGGGGCCACAATCCCTCCACAGGCTCCCACGAGGGTCCCTCCTCCCTCTTCCGGAATCTGGGGATCCGAGCATCCCTGGCTGGTGGCCGCATCCCTCCCATCTCCGCCTCCATCTCCACATGGCTTCTCCTCTGGTCTGTGACTTCTCTTCTGTCTTTTCTAAGGACACGGTCACTGCATGCAGGGCCACCCTGACCCAGGACAACCTCCTTTCAGATCCTTCACTCTGCAAAGAGTGGGGTCCGTAGGGTCACACTTTCTGGTGTTAGGGCATGGAGTGTCTTTTTGGATAACGCTCACACCCCACTACAAGCAGCCTCCCTTTTCATTCCAGTTCAGAGGCGGTGCCTCCCCATTTCTGTCTCGGGGAGAACCGGTTCTCCTGTCCCCGATAAAACGATTACATTTCATCTTTAAACTAGGGGACTTCTTCCGAGACTCCCTCCCAGAGGCTGACCTCTACGTTGTCTGCAGAGTTCTCTACAACTGGCCCGACGACAAGGTGCACCAGCTGCTGAGCCGGATATCCAGCAGCTGCAAACCAGGTGAGAAGGCGTCCTCTCCTTCCTTTTTAGAAACATGTAAAGACAGTTTTCATTTTTTTAAACGGAATTTTATCTCGGGCAAAGGGCCGCCATCCCCACCCCCGCCTCTGGTGCCCAGTTTCCTGCCTTCAGAGGACACTCTTAATTCGAGGGTGTGGAGGCAGGTGGCTGCACCCTGGGGCAGCCGCCCCTGGGCTTGCTTCCCCTGAGTGTCACCGTCCCCGGCCCGCAGGGCAGTGACGAAGCCTGGGGTCTCCCGCCCCATGTGCCCCTTCCCACAGCGGCTGTGCCCCGCCCGTCCCCCACCCCGCGCCTCACCCTGTCTCACCCTGTCTCACCCTGTCTCACCCTCACACCCACTCTCGGCCACCGTGCCCTCCCTCCTGTCCCTGCCCAGGCTGGTGCTGCTGCTCCAAGCACCTGGGGCCCAGGGTCCTGTCACCTGGTCCCCGGTGGGCCCACAGGGCCGCCCCCTGTAGTGAAAATTTCCACCTGTGTCCTGTGCAGAGCAGTCCCTCAGAGGAGCCCTGGCAGGCCCCCGCGGGGGACCGGGCACCCCTCACTTCCCCCTGCCCCCCTTTCCTGTCCCTCCTCCCCTTCCTTCGCCCTGCTGACTCCCTGTGTCTCTCCCTTTGTGTCTTCCTGTGTCTTCCTATGTCCATGTCTCTGTTCTGCATCCCTGTGTTCTTGCCCCCGCCCCCCGTCTGTCTTTCCACATCTGTCTGTCTGTCTCTGCGTCTTTCCCTCCATCTCCCAGTCGGATGCTCCAGAGCTACGGGATCTGTCTGCAGCCTGTACCCAGGAGGGCTGGCGTCCCTCCGGCCCCCTCCCCTCTGTCCCTGGGCAGGACCCCAGTGGCCGCTCTCGTGCACACAGGTGGCGGCCTCCTGCTGGCGGAAATGCTGCTGCACCAGGACCAGCGGGAGGCGCGGTCTGCAGCGGTGGAGTCGCTGACCATGACGGTGCTGCTCCGGGGCAGGGGGCGCAACCTGAGCGACTACCGCAGCCTGCTGCAGGCTCACGGCTTCGCCGATGTGCGGGCCGTGTACCTCGGGAGCATCGTGGACGCCATCCTGGCCACCAGAGGCTGACAGCCCCTGGGGGGCCGCTCACAGGGTCACTCCCCTGGCAGGGCCCTGGCTCACAGTCCCCAAGTGTGGCCGGTCAGGGGGAACGTTTGCTGCAAGGGGCCAGTGTCACCCCCCCCCCCCGCCCAGGCTAAAGAAGGTGGCCAGCACCGGCTCTTGGAGCTTGTTGGTGTGGCTACACGGGACAAGGGCAGTGCCATCTGGGGTCCCTCCCTTCATGATACCAGGCCACCGGTCCTCCATGGGAGCCCTGGCAGGGTGACCTTGTGGCCAGAGTGTCCCTTCATGGGGGCCGTGTCCACGCTGCCCTCTCTCCGGCAGGCTTGCCTGTGTTCCACCCCCATTGTCATCTTTGAAGCCAGTCCTCCATGGCCCTGTGACGTCACAGCCATCCTGTCCCGTGACCCCTGTTGGGGGTCATTCTCCCCTTTCTCCCCACTGGTTAATCAGCCCATTGAACAGCTCACAGGTTAGGCAGGTGAAGGTTGAGTGGGTGAAGGTGATTGTTTACCTCAGTGTCATCGAAGTCTCCAGCTGGGACTCTGTGTTCAGATAAAATATCTGTTTCCTTAAAGAGTAAGAAAGTGCGTGCACACTCGTCAGCGGGAGGCAGTTGTAAGGGTGACAGGTTGTATCGTTTAGATATATATCTTCAATCTCTATTGCAGCTCCAATCAGCAGATGGTTAGATACAAGCTTGTAGACATAGTTTTCTGTGTGAGAATGGATTTTATAGACAATCTGAGGGTTGATTTACAAGTTCCATACACATACGTGATTTATACAGTGTAGATAATCACACACACCCACTCATGCACAGTTGGGAATGGACGCCTTGGTGCTCCAGTCTCCAGGGTGCCCTTAGCCGAGGACCCACCCCCGGGAGATGCCTGGCTGCAGAGTGACAGCCAGGTAACGCTTGTGGGAGCTGAGGAAGGGTCCTGGTCCCCTGAGACCAAGTTCTGCCCCTTAATGGCGGTTGGAAATTTTCTTGGAAACAACGAACACGGTGAGAAGAGAAGACTTGCAGCCTGAGTGTCTGATTATTGCGGATGCTGGTGTTTTTCAGAAGGTCTGGGGAAGGATGCAGGGAGGGGCTCACGGTGTCTCCTGAAAGGGTTTGCCCCTTCAGGAAGGGGCAGGCAGCTCCAGGTGGCGGTGGCTGGCTGACCTGAGCCCCACCTCGGGTGTAGTTCCCTCATTCCTTTGCTCACTCAGGGGTGTGTGAGTGCCCCTGGACACGGGGCTGTCTGGGAGGGTGCACATGGGGTCACACTGCCCTGTGGGGGAGGGGTGGGAGCCGCTGGGGACGTCAGGCTGTGACATTGCCACCTGAGTGGACATCCTCATCATGACTCATTGTGAGCCTTCCCCTGAGACCTGATGTCTTTAAAACTTGTCCGTCCACCCCCCTCCTCCCCCCGTTGGTTTGGAAAATGAACCTATGCATTTTTCAAACGTCTTCCCAATACTCAGGCGGCACAGACTGAATCCCAGTACCCGCGGGCCCAGCACATGCAGACCTCTGACCCCGTGCACATTGTCTTCAAATCTGGGGACAGTGCTGAGGAGTGGGAGACGGCTCCCCCCATCTCCCAGCTGAAGTGTGAGTGCTGCCCCCTTGTGGACCTGGGGTAGGCATTGCCCTGCTCAGCATGTCCCCTTTCCCAGGTCAGCTGTGCCGTGTACCTGCACCCTCCTCTCCCAGATGGGTGTGCTGGGTGCCCTCACGCAATGCTAAGGTTCTGTGTTCTGAACCCAGTTAGCAAGAGAGGGTGACGCCACAATTCTTCATTCATCCCCCATTCTGGAACCATCCGGTTGTCAGGCCCCCCGTGTCAGGGGGCCCTCCGGTGCTCCGAGGAGTCAGCTGTGCGGTGCTGACCGGTGAGGTGGGTCTGGCCACACAGGCGCCTGGGGAAGTGGTGGATGGATCACGCAGAGGTTAACCTGCCCACACAGCTGTCGCAGCCACTGAAGCAGGAGCACCCAGCTCCAGGTCTGAGCAGACACCAACCAACTTGATCCTGAATGAGCAGCTTGGGCTGCTGCCCCTGCCGGCCAAGTGGGGAGTGAACACCCTCCCCAGAGTCCCCTGCCTGCCTGCTGTCTCCACACCCAAACAGGCTGGTCCTGGGATAAAACCAATGGCATGCAGATGGATGCTTTCCTGGGCCACAGTCCAGAGGCACAGCCCGAAGGGCAAATTCCTTTCTAGCTGGGAAGTCACGACCTCCCTGTCCCCTGCCCCAGAACCCCTTGGTGGCTGCAGCTTCCTGGACTGGACCCCGAGGGCATATTCCCCACCCCGTCCAGGTGAAGCCTCAGCAATGTGCCAGCTCCGGCAAGGCCGGCCCACTGCCCTGCTGCCGGGGTGCCCCCTCTGCCCTTCTGCTTCCCCCGAAGGACCAGCCGCGGCACCTGCCAGCCTCAGGCCCCGCCCCCATCTGTTGCTCCCTGAGGTCCAGGCAGGACGCAGCTGGGCTGTGTCCCGGGAACTGGGGACCGCCAGCCTAGGGGCCCAGGGCGCCTCTGGCGTCTATCGGCGTCCCCCATCATCCACTCAGGGTCTGCAGATTTCACCTGCTGGTGGGGACACACACACACACACACACACAAAACGAAACCAAAAAAAAAAAAAAAGGGAAGGAAAAAAGGGAAAGAACCCCTGATTGCTTCGTACGAAGCAGCTGTTTTTGGCGTTGGCGCTGCTGTGACCCCATCTGATACATGCGATACATGTTATATCTCTGAAACAAAGCCATCCAGTGACAAAGGCCGACTTGTGGGCCGTTCAGTTAAACGCAAATAAAACGTCCACAATGTTTCGCAGCAAGTGAGTTTCCGGGGCTTCCCGGGGGCAGCGCGGTGAGCAGGTGAGCGTGAGCTGCTGAGGATGAAGGACATTTAGTTACAACGCAAATAAACGTCCACAATGTTTCCAAGCAAGTGAGTCTCAGAGGCTTCCCGGGTCGGCGGGGAGGAGGGAGGTCGGTGAGGCTGAGAGGATGAGTGTGATGGGTAGCACACGCCCTCCGGTCCCGCTTGGGGGAGTGGTGGGCCCGTGTCGCAGCCCAGGCCTGGCGGGGGGACCCCAGGGATCGCGGTGTCAGGGCTCGGGAATCCCCGCGGCCCGGCGGGTTCATGCGGGGCACGCAGATGGACACGGGACAGGCCGGGGTCTCGGGGAAGGAGGAGGGCAAGCCCTGGAGACCCAGGCCGCGGGGCGGCTGAGGGGCTCGGAGAGTCCCGAGATCGCGGTTCGAAAAGCACGTGTCGGGCAGCTCCGGCTCTCGCCTCCGCAAACAGACGGTCCTCCCGGACCTCGGGCGAGAAGGGCTCCCGGGTGGGCTGTTTGCAAGCCCCAGCCTCTCCCTATCCCGCTCCGCTGCCGCCTCTCGCATGTCTTCCGGGCCCCGGCGTGACCTTGACAAGGTCACGGTGGCCTGTCAGCCCCCAGGTACACAGCGCGCGTGGGCGGGGCCCGGCTCTCGACCTGCCCCGGGGCGCGGCGGGCGGAAGGGGGCGCAGCCAATGGATGCGATGCACGAGAACGCGGGGCGGGCGCTTTGCGGCTCCGGGCCACCCGCGGGGGCGCCGCGGCCTGGCAGGGGCGGGGCATCGGCGCGCGACGCAGCCAATAGGATTGGCCCGCGGGGGCGCCGGGCGGGGCGTCGGCGCCTTAGCGGCTGCGCCCTGGCCTCTCTGTCCTTTCGGTCCCGGTGGCGGCAGCAGCCCTGAGCCAGCGGCGCCTACCCTCCGGCTTTACGCGCCTGCACTCCGTTCTGCGCCCTCTGCACCGCCCCCTGCGCCACCATGACGGAACAGGCCATCTCCTTCGCTAAGGACTTCCTGGCCGGAGGCATCGCCGCTGCCATCTCCAAGACGGCCGTGGCCCCGATCGAGCGGGTCAAGCTGCTGCTGCAGGTGGGGCGGTGTGCGCATGCGCGTACTCGGGAGCCGGGGATCGGGGCCGGGGGAGGGGGGCCAGCAGACGGACCCGGCCGCGTCCACCGGGGCCGGCGGGCGGGAGGGCGCCGGAAGTGCGAGGCAGCACTGCTTTGTCCAGGCCGCAGACTTCCGGGGGCGCCTCACGTGAGTGGTGCGCCTGCGCGGAGGACGGGTTGTGGCGCGCACGCGTTTTCTGGGCCCGGCGGGTGACATGTGCGCGGGGTGGTTGTGTGGACGTACCCAGTGGGTGGCCGGGCGGCGGCGCCCAGACAGTGCCCCTTGTCGGACTTGAATTCTTCCCACACGTCCTGTCTGCAGGTTTAAGTGGCAATCAAGTGCGGTGTGTTATGAAACTGTAACCCTTAGTTGCCACCTTGTTATTTGTAGGTCGCTGGCAACGTGGTTGCGGCGACGGCCCAGTTGTGAACTGTTAGGAGAGGTGAGAGGCCTGTGCGCGACTTAGTTTACTGAGAACACCATGCGCTGGGCTATTTCTCGTCATTGGGGGAAGGCCCTCCGGTGAGCCCTCTGCATCCGCCCTGCAGGTGCAACATGCCAGCAAGCAGATCGCGGCGGACAAGCAGTACAAGGGCATCGTGGACTGCATCGTGCGCATCCCCAAGGAGCAGGGCATGCTGTCCTTCTGGCGGGGCAATCTGGCCAATGTCATCCGCTACTTCCCCACCCAAGCCCTCAACTTCGCCTTCAAGGATAAGTACAAGCAGATCTTCCTGGGAGGCGTGGACAAGCACACGCAATTTTGGAGGTATTTCGCCGGCAACCTGGCTTCGGGTGGTGCCGCCGGAGCTACATCTCTCTGCTTCGTGTACCCCCTGGATTTTGCCAGAACCCGTCTGGCCGCCGACGTGGGGAAAACAGGCACCGAGCGGGAGTTCAAAGGCCTTGGCGACTGCCTGGTGAAGATCAGCAAGTCAGATGGCATCCGGGGCCTGTATCAGGGCTTCAACGTCTCGGTCCAGGGCATTATCATCTACCGGGCTGCCTACTTCGGCATCTACGACACGGCCAAAGGTGGGTGTGTGCAGGGCTGGGTGGCTGTGAGCAGGGCACTTGGCAGCTGGAGTCTGAGACCCAGGGGTGGGCAGGGCTGACTCCTCCTCCCCTCCCCCCCCCCCCGCCCGTGTCCTCACAGGGTCAAACGGTCATCCCTTTGTGTGTGTCTGTGTCCCCATCTCCTCTTGTAAGGACTCCAGTCAGACTAGGTCAGGGCCACCTTACTGACTTCACTTCACCTTCACCCTCCCCTTTAAGAACATGTTTGCAAGTACAGTCCTGCTCAGGTCCTGGGGTCTGAAGTCCACAGTGAATTTTGGGAGGACACGATTCAGTCCCTGAAAGTAAACTGCCTGGAAGGTCAGGGCGCAGGCCTGCTGGCAGTTGTATAAGGAAACAGCCCCGGATGGTGACTCCTTTCCTCCCTGGACTGCAGAGGCCCCTCCCACACTGTCCCCTGTGTCTTGCAGGTGGCGCCCCCCACCCTAGGTCCCATAGCTGAGCTTGCCCTGACCTCTCCAGCATCACCTGATCCTGGGATCCGCACTGGGGTTGGGGGAGAGGGGGAGGTTGATGACCGCAGCTCCGGTCTCGGGCGGCCGTGGGAGGAGCTGGGGCCTGACCGTGGGGTGTGACCCCGCAGGCATGCTCCCTGACCCCAAGAACACGCACATCGTGGTGAGCTGGATGATCGCCCAGAGTGTGACAGCTGTGGCGGGGGTGGTCTCCTACCCCTTCGACACCGTGCGGAGGCGGATGATGATGCAGTCGGGGCGCAAAGGAGGTACCGGGTCTCGGTTCTGGGGGGTGAGGCGGCCCGCAGGTTCCACGGGCGGCCTTCGGGCAGTGGCAAGCCCGGAGCTGTAGGATACGTGGCCCTTCCCAAAGGGGTTTGGGTGACGCTGCGTCACAGCTTCGGCGGGGAGGCCTGGCCACGGGACGTGTTCCTTCTCCGGGCAGTGCTCCAGCCAGGCCATCCCTGAGCCGTCCCTGCCCTGTCCTCAATCCCCTGCCTAGGTGGCCACGCGCCCTGTGGGTGGGTGGGGAGGCTGGAACTGCAGGCTTCTGCCTGGCCGCACCCCCAAAAACAGGGCTGGCGGGGCTCTTAGGGGCCCAGGCATTTCTTCTTCCGCCTGTGTGGTCAGACCCTGACCCCCCCCCCCCCAGTGGCCCAGAGGGTGGCTGCGTCTGGGGCTCGGAGCCTGACACTCGGTTTGCTCTGTGTCTCTTTCCTTGACGACCCTGCCGCCTGCCCCCCACCCCCGTGCCCCTGCAGCCGACATCATGTACAAGGGCACCGTGGACTGCTGGCGGAAGATCCTGAAGGATGAGGGCGGGAAGGCCTTCTTCAAGGGCGCCTGGTCCAACGTGCTGAGGGGCATGGGCGGCGCCTTTGTGCTGGTCCTGTACGACGAGCTGAAGAAGGTCCTCTAGCGCGTCCCGCACGGGCACGCGGGCACCGGGGACCTGGAGCCGCACGCAACCCTTCCCTGCTCATGGACCATTGAGCTTCAGAACATCCAGCGTCCCCGCCCAGCCGGGGCACGCGCGGAACCCAGGCAGGGCTCGGGGACGGCTCCCTGGGACCACGAGCACTGACATCCTGATTCCATGCGTTGACGGGGAGGGGGAAGGGACCCCGGGGTCCTGGGCGTGCGGGCGGGGCCGCTGCACCACGCAGGCGGAGTTCCGTGGCCCGCGTGCTCCCGTGGCCCGCGTGCTCCCGGGACCCGGGCTGGGCTTAGTTTTATTTAAAGGAAATCATGTTGCCCACTTGTACCTAAGCACTGTCGTGTTTGCACAGCCGAGCATCTGCGGTGACGTTCTGCGTTGGGCATTGCTGCAAACGATTAAAACCAGGCACAGAACCAGCCGGGTGCTTTCCTTCCGGGCCAGGGACACCCGGGTCGGGCAGGGGCCATGTGCGTCCCGCCCCGCCCCTCCTCCGGGGCCGCCCTTGGGGGGTCAGGAGGTGCAAGGGAAGGTGGGGAGACGCCTGTGGCCACTGGGTGCCCCTGAACCCTGCACAGTGGTGCCTCTCTGCACCCCGCGCCCGCACCTGCCGTGGATCGGCCTGTGGCCGAGCTGCAGAGTGAGTGCCAGCGCCAGGCGGTTGGCGGCCTTGTCCAGCGAGGCACCCTGCTGGGCCCAAGACCTTGGCAGGTGCCGGCCACAAGGTCAGGCGGCTCCTGCAGGCCAAAGTGAGGAGACCGTTCAGTCCTGCCACCTGAGCAGAGGAACTGGCTTCCGACCCACTCCGGCCTGGCCTGTGTGCTGTGCACAGTGGGGCTCCGTGCCCGCCTGTCCGTCCTGCTGGCGGCTGGGGCAGCGGCTGGTTTGTGGGTGGGAGCTCGCTCCAGCCCCCCTCCTTCGTTCCCACCCGGCGGAGGCCAGACCAGTCGGCCAGTCAGGGCCTGTGTGATGCTGGCCTGCTCCCGAGTCGAGATCAGATCTGCCCGTGGCGTCCTGGGGCGCTCTGTGAACGCCGTGTTCCGTGACTCCATGGGGTCATTTTCTGGAAACCGATGCCATGGGCATCTGTCCCCTCCCCCGCACACGTGGAAAGGTGAGGTATGTGAGTAAACAAGGTTAAAGACCGGCACAGTCCCTTCCTGAGCACCTGAGTGCCAGGCACATGTCGGGGGAGCCCCGCCTCAGGCCCAGGTTCCTGTGGGCAGGTGTGTGGATGCCTGTGCACTTCTTCCTTTTCTGGTGGTTTGCAGGTGGGTGCCCAGTGTCTCCAAGGAGGGCTCTGTCAGCACTGGGGGCCGCCTGGGGTCCCCTGCTGTGCAGATGCCGCCCTTGGGACCCCCCGCCAGGTGTGTGACCTCCTGTATTATGCCAGCCAACAGGACACCACCAGAAAACAGGTACCAGGTACGGGGCAGAAGACCCCAGGTCCACGCGGCGCCGCTACACTCGGGAAGGAGCGAGGAGTGACCAGGATCTCCGGAGGCAGGAAGCATCCGGGCAGCCTTGGGGTGAGGGCTGGGCCAGTGAGTTGAAAAAACACTGGGTTGGAAAAGCACTTTATTTAGGTTTTTCCTCCCTGCCTGTACGTGGCAAGTGCCTGCTGTCCACACGGCCAGCAGGCCCTGTGGGGACCTGGCTGGGCCAGGAGCCGGTCCAGCTTCACCGGCCCTTCACAAGCTGCACCTCAGCCACTGGGCAGTCCTCCGGGGTGGGCGTGCCAGCCTGCCAGGCCATCTGTGGGGAGAGGCAGGACCCTGAGACCCTGGTGGGGCAGCAGATGCACCCTGGGTCGCAGCAGGGCCCCGACCCCTCCAGAACGTGCCCTGCCCTCCTGGAGGAGTCCCTGTGGGGACCGCTCCTCCCAGACTCACCCACCAGGCCTGCAGACGGGTGAGCCTCCAGCTCCCTGGATGGGGCTGTGGCCACCTGGTGTCCGGACCCCCCCGCCAAACCGGGATGTACGTACCATCTTCTCGTGCCCACAGTTGTCCCCGATGGGGTCCTTCATGTGAGGGATGGGAGGGAACAGCTTCTGCAGCACGGAGTACCTGTGAAAAAGTGCCCTGAGCTGCTGCCACACCTGGGGCCCCACTCCTGGGGAGGGAGGAGTCGGAACCCACCGTCCCTACGGGGCATGGCGGGGTGGAGCATCTCAGTCTTGGCCGGGACCTGTATCTTCCCAAACGCCAGCCCCCAGGGGCCTCTCTCCATGGCAGTCTCCGCTTTTAACAGCTTCTGTGGGAAGCTGGGGCCTTAGCCGGCCCCACTCAAACCCAGCCCCTCCTCAGGCTGCGGTCGGGGGTAAAGCGGAGGGGGACCCCCAAGGTGGGGCAGGCTACCAGGACTCCCCCATTGGGCAGAGCACCCTGCACGCGGAAGGGAGCGGCTGGGGGCGGGGGGGAGTTACTTGGGAATGCCCGCAGTAACACAGCCACTGGCCGCCTGCCCTCAGGGTGAGGGAAGGGAACCAGGAACGCGTCTGCAGGGCGTCGCGGGCTGGGGAGTCTGCGAGGTTCAAAGGAGCGATGGTGGGGGCGTCTGGGGACACCCAGGTGCGCCTGGCTGCAGCCCGCGTCCACCCCTCCCCCACCCCCCCCACACACACACGTGCGAACGGTCCGGGGAGGGGAGGGACCTCAAGGACGCTGTACTGGGTACCAGCTCTGCGTGACCGGCTGGGACCAGACGGCCGAAACCAGGCCCACGTTTCAGAAAGACTGTAGAGGTGCCTTCAGGCCGTGGTGTCCCGGGACCGGCGAGCGCGCGGCTCGGCGGGCAAGATGCGCACGCGCTGGGGGCGGGGAGGGGACGCAGGGAGGGGGAAGCGCTCCGAGCTCGCGTTCCAGAAAACCGTGCGCGCGACTCACTTTTTGCACAGAAAGAGTGCGGCCCCCGCCGCCAGCAGCGTGGCCAGCGCGATCAGCCAGACGTGGAGGCGCGCTTCGTCCTTGCGGTCACACACTGGGGAACAGACGGGGGGGTGCTTCGGGTCGGCGCTGGAGGTTCCCCGGGGCCCCTGAGGGGTGGCCCGCACGCGGGGGCGCGCCCGATCGGGACAGCGGGCATCTGCGCACGGGGATCCAGGCGAATCCCTCCAAGCCTGCGCAACCCTCCCCTGAAAGCTGATGCCCCCACCACCGAGGAACCCGGGACCGGGACCATCGCGCTCTATCCTGGTCACTGCAGCGCCAGGGTTGTTTTTCAAAGACCTGACGCGTCATTCTGATACCTCAGCCGGCCGGTGGGAGGAGCCAGCCAGGCCCAGAGGCGCGCGGACACACGCTGCAAAGGCCTTGGGGCCGCGAGAACGCGCTGCAGGGCAACTGTCCCCTTTGTCCCTCCCTCCCGCTCGCTCCCTCAGTCCTTGATACAGTGTCCACCACGAACTTCCCACATCCATTTTGATTTTTTTTTTTTAAAAGAACACCGCCGTAAAAGATGGATCGTGGTAACCGAGACTTTCGGAGACAGTGAGCTGGTCGTCCCCAGGCGGGGCAGTCGGGACAGCCTGGGCAGAGGACAAAGCCCAGCAGCCAGGGACAGAGGGACCTGGGGTTCAGGGAGACGGAGTCCAGCAAGGATGCAGCTCAGGCGGGGCCGGAGCCAGAGCAGGGCTGGGGGCAAGCAGGCGGGAAGCTGCCCCCGGGTTTGACAGCGTCTGCAGCCGGGGGTGAGGCCAGCTTCTTGTCCGGGAAGCCTGGACGCAGCCCCAGAGGGGGAGTGGAGAGGAGGCAAAGAGGCCCTGCGTCTCCCCCCACCGCTCCTGGCCCAGCACCCCCGGGCGCAGACCAGCTGGCCGTGTGGATCCATCTACACCCTGCGGTCAGTGGGTCTCAGAACGATTCCCTCTAAGGAGTAGGTTCGGGCTGGGGTGCTGCAGACCAAGCGGGTGAGGCTCCCCACAGCCAGAAGGCCTCCCGGGGGCCCCCCAGGGCCAGGAACCGCACAGGTTACAGGTAACCCAGGTATGGCTTGGAAGGCCTGGAGCCGGGGCGCTGCAGGGGGGCCTGGGACGGATCCCCACACGGCGTGCGGAAGGGGCCAGCTCTGCCAACACCTTGATCTTGGGCGGACGTCCAGCCTCCGGAGCTGGGAGACAACAAACCCCTGTGGTCCAAGCCGCCCAGTCTGTCCCCGCAGCCCCAGGGAACCAGGTCAGGGCTTGCGGTGGTGGATTTTATCACTTGGCTGGGCCACAGGACGGACACCTTTGGTCAAACAGCGGCCCAGATGTCACTGGGAGTGTTGTTTTTTAAATCCTCACCCAAGGACATGTGTCTTGATGTTAGCGAGACAGGAAGGGAGGGAGAGACAAAGAAACATTGATGAGAGAGAGAGAGAGAGAGACAGGCAGTGATTGCTGTCTCCCATGCACGCCCTGATTGGGACCGGATGCGCAACCCAGGTGTGCCCCTTGACCAGGACTTGAACGCACGACCTTCTGGTGTACAGAACCACAGTCCAACCCACGGTGCCACAGGGCCGGGTGGGGAAGGTAGTTTTGAAAGGTGAGATGATGGTGAGCCCCAGTAAGTGTGGAGTAAATAAGATTGCCCTCCCTGCCGGGGGTGGGCCTGGGCTCATCAGCTGCCGGCCTGCAGAGCGAAACATTTCCTGCCATGCCACTTGTGAAATGGGACAAGCCCAGGGCCCGGGAAGCCCAGAACAGGTCAGGGGGACGTGGCAGCCCTCTCCCTGGGGGCATCTGTCTCATCAGGCAGTGCCGCTGTCCCCAGAGTGACTTTGGGTAGCAAACAAAAACCTCACGGCTGGGGACAGCTCTGTTACTCCACGCCTCTCGTGGCTCTTTGGGGGACAGTCTCCACCCTCTGCCTTCCCATGGGGTGATCACCTGCTGTCCTTAGGCCCCTCCTGTTGGGGGATACAGAGCACGTAGGGTGACACCCACCTGCTTCGGTAGCAGACACCCCAGGACTCCAAGCTCCCTGGAGGAAGGCCAGTGCTCGAAACCTTCCCTGCTTGCCCAGGAGGGAGAGAGAGGGCGCCTCACTCACCGAAGCGCTGGGGGGCGCTCCACTGGCCGCCGCGGGCTCGGACGGTCACCGTGAAGGTTCCGGGATTGGGCAGGATCCAGGACTCTCCGGAGACGACCTACCGATGGAAGAAAAAGAAACAAGACGGGACCATTGTCATCCCTGGGGAGGGCGGCTGCTGGCCCTTCCAAAGGTGCCAAGGGTCCCCCCCCCAATTCCTGTGCCTGGAAAGGGGGCCTCATTTGGGGCCAGCACTTGTGCCGAGGTGACGAGTCAAGAGGAGCTCAGGTGGTGTGGAGGGACCCCGATCCCTCCACAAAACGGAAAGTGGACACGGACCCCGATGCAGGGAGATGTCACGTGGGTACAGGGTTGCTGTGACCATGGGTCAAGGGAGCTCCGGAAGGAGGGAGAGAACTGTGGGCCCAGCCGTCCCCTGGAGTGTGTAGAGGGAGCCCAGCCCTGGGACACTGGATCTCGGACATCTGACCTCCAGGATGTGGTGGCGGGGAGGTGACAGTGAATTTTGGTTGTTGGGAGACACCCAGTTTGTGGAACTCCCTACAGCTGCCCCAGGACCCTCCATCAGGCGCTCAGAGGGAGCCTGAGCTGCCCCGGTCAGGGCGGCAGGGACACCACTGTGCTCATGGGGACCCCACTGGAGCCCCCTTCCTGCCTCCGCCCAGGCTCTTGGTGTCCAAACCAAAATGTCCTTTATCGTCTGTGGGAGGGAAGTAAATAAGGCCCGGCTACCGCCAGCCAGGCCAAGACCGGGAGGAGGGGCCATCCGTGGGGGGTTGCGTGGGGTGCCCTGCAGAGGGTTGGATACTGCACCCCACCCCCACCGAGAAAGATACGCCTGCTAAAACGCGTGAGTGGGACTTATTTATAGAAACAGGGTCTTTGCAGATGGGATGAGGGAAGGAGCTGAGCGGAGGTCATCCTGGGTCAGGGTGGCCCTGCGTCCAGTGACAGTGTCCTGAGAAGGGACAGAGGAGGAGACGCAGACCCAGAGGAGAAGCCACATGGAGACGCAGGCAGAGACCAGCAGAGAGAGAGACAGAATTAGAGAGAAAATGAGAGAGAGAGACAGAGAGTCCACAGCCAAGTTTCACGGATGCTTGTCACACCCATGGGCCCCCTGGGGGCAGCACAGCTCACCATTTGGTTCCTCCCCCTACCCCCGAGTCAGCGCCTGGCTCAGCCTGGGGAATTCAGGGGCGACTGTAGCCCTCTGCGGGCAGCACCAGGCAGGACCCCCAGGTCCACTTCCCTCCGCCGGGACATTGCCCTAAGGGTGCCTGCCCCACAGGGGAGGGAGTCCTTCCCACAGGCAGCTACAGTTTGCGATGCCCCAGGGAGGAGGGCTGGGGACCTGGGGACACTCACGTTCTGCATCTTGGGACCACCTGAGTCCTGTAAGACACAAACGAATGACCGTGAGCGTCCAGCCCGTCCCCTGCAGAAAAGGTCTCGCTCGTTTAGGTTTACGGAAACGCTGAGCACAAAGCAATCGCTAATGGACAATCAGTAATAGCATATTGATTGCCATTATTGGCAATCAATGCCTAGACGTCCTGAATAGATGGTTGGGTATAAAGTGAACAGTAATACAGGATGAATAATAAATATTGTAACTGAGTCAATACAAGAAAATAATAAAGACACCCCTGGCTGGTGTGGCTCAGTGGATTGAGGGCCAGCCTGCAAACCTAAGGGTCACCAGTTTGATTCCCAGTCAGGGCACATGCCTGGGTTGCGGGCCAGGTCCCCAGTAGGGGGCGCATGAGAAGCAACCACACGTGGATCTTTTTCCTCCTTTCTCCCTCCCTTCCCCTCTGTCTCAAGATAAACAAAGTCTTAAAAAAATAATAAATACAGGCAATTTGGTATGACATGATCAGTGGAGAATAAATAAAAGTATAACATGTAAGTGAAAATAACAAATGCAAGTGGATAACTGAGTACAAAATGATCACTGATGGAGTATCAATAACACCATACATCAATCAATGCATAGACGACCTCAGTAGACACTCGGGTATGCAGGGACCAGGCGTGCACAGGCTGGTTGCTTGTGGAGACTGGGGAGGCTTCCTCGTCTCTCCCAAGCACGATTCCTTTCCCAGACACGCACGCAGGGCCCTTCTGCCCTATAACTTGCCTTTTCTGATCCTCTCTGTGCCTTGTGAATGTGAATGGACAGCATTCCTCTGGTTTTACAGCAGCTAAATCGTTTCAGGGCTCCTGTACTGCGTGCGTGCGTGTGTGTGTGCGTGTGTGTGTGTGTGTGTGTGTGAGATGAACCCCCGGAGCCGCAGGCCACACACCAGGACAACTTGGTGGGTGGGGTGAGCGTTTACCTTTTCTATATTAAGTTCATAGTCAAACGTGCTTGTGAAGTGGCTGAACGTTTTCCACCGCAGGACAGCAAGAGACTCGTTGCAGGTCGCCGTCAGGTTGGGTGCGATCAAGTCCTCTGTGTCAGGAAAGGAAGGAAACACTGAGGTGGAAAGCACAGCCAGATATTTTCCTGGGCGATCCTTTGACACAAGCCTCCTACGGATTTGGGGGTGGGGAGGGGGGCCGAGGTGGAAGGCCTCCCGAGGGGGGACATCTGAGCAGACAGGGACGCGTAACAGGACTGCGTTGGGACGATGAAGTTGCACCCGCTCAGCCCGCCCCGCCCTGCTCTGGGTCAGCCGCTGCCCACCCCTCGGTCTCTCCATCGGGACCCCCGTGGGGGCTCCGGCCTGAGTCAGCGCTTTCCCCACAGCTGTTCTATTGATCTCAGATAAACCGCCTCTCTCGTGGAAAGGCCCTTTCATTGGCAGCGGGACGCAAACATCGCGGACCCTAACTCACCAATCTGTGAAAGAGATCTGAATATCTCCGAGCAGGGTACTCTGGACTCCCTGCTGGTGCCCTGCACCACGAAACGGTACAGACGGTCCTCGTATTCGTCGGCGGGAAACTGGGAGACGTTAGCAAACTCACACCCGACGTGTGTCCCCCGGTCCTTTCCGGTGTAATGTGGGCACGACCACTTTCGGGTGGTCCTGCAGCACATTGGGAGAGGTTCAGAAGAACCCGGGCCCCCCCACCCCCACCCCCACCCCCGTACGCAGGACACCCCAGCCGTTCCTCAGGGCGCACCTACCCAAGGTCCTCTAAGTAGAGGTCATACTGGACGTCCCGGGGGGCCTCCTTGCCCACCGCCCAGCTGCACGTCAGGAAATGCAAGTCGTGAACCCGACATTGCAGGTCCTCGGCGGCCGCCCTAGGGCTCCCTTCTGGGCTCGCAAGGAAGACAAGAAAAAAAAAAGTCCGTTTAGAGTAATGTTTTCATTCGAGATCCTGGGACATTCCCAGGAGCTGTAAGGGAGGATACAGAGACATTCTGTACAGGTTCTCTGCAGCGATGAACCAAAATAATAAGACAGTCTCTCCACCGAGGACCCCCCACGGGGCCCTTCTACAACATCTCCTTATTCCCTCCAGTGGCCACCCCTGCCCGCCAGCAGCCTGCTCTGCATTGCCACCGTGTTGCCCTTTCAAGCACGTCACTTTTTTTTTTTTTCCCCAGCCATCCAAGGTCGAAGGGCTGATTTCGCTATTCCGCACAGCAAGTCATGACTGAGGGCAAAAGAGAACCAAAACAGAAGATTCTGCGCTCACCGGGCCTGGGATAGTTGATCCACGTGGAAAACGGTTTCCCGCTGGGCGCGGTGACGTGGACTGTGTAGTTCCACACCTCACATTTGGGAACCACGTACAGTGGGCAGTAACGGTTGTTTTTTGACTAAGACAGAAACAGGGATACATTGTTTAGAGAACACAGTGAGTGTGATACTGGTGATATGTAGATTTTCTAAAAATATTTTATTTATTTATTTTTAGAGGGCCGGGAAGGGAGGGAGGAAGAGAGGGAGAGAGATAGCCATGTGTGGTTGCCTCTAGGGCGCCCCCTATTGGGGACCTGGCCCACAACCCAGGCATGTGCCCTGACTGGGAATCGAACCAGCGACCCTTTGGTTCGCAGGCCGGCGCTCAGTCCACTGAGCGACACCAGCCAGGGCGATATTTAGATTTTTGATGAAAACTGATGAAAGCTCTTCCCAATGTGATTGATGTACAGGCTCACTCCCATCCCAGTTGCATGCCAGGCAGATTGGTTGTCCATGTGGACAAGGGGAAACTCCATGAATTCCTCAGAGCTCCCTGGGGCTTCAATAGGAGCGAAAGGGAAAGAAGAGTCAAAGCACAGAATTCTTTTTTTTTTTTTAAACAGGAGAGAAAATACTTTGTGAGATCCATGCCATCACACATTTGTGCAAATCTGTAGAACACACGACACCGACAGTGAACTTGGGGGGGAAAACCATGCAGTCTGGGTAATCAGTGTGGGTTCATCTATCGTAAGAAATGTCCCCTCTGGTGGGGGTGCCGGTCGAGAGCAGGGGAGGCCGGGCCGAGGAGGCAGGGGATATCCAGGAACCCTCTGCATCTTCCCCTCGACTTTGCTGTCAAGCTAAAACTCCCTAAAAATAACTTTGCTCCTGTAGAAAGCTAGAGGGCAGGGTGTTAAATTATTCCACTTACAAATAAATACAGAGGACAACTCTCTGAGGACACATGAATACATAAGAAATGGCAATTTCTTAGTGCCAGAAAACCGATCAAATAAAAACTGAAACGTACATGAATCACAGATCAAAGGAAAACGTAACGGATCAGAATCACCAGGTGTCCCAACTTGGAGCCCACATGCAGCAAAAATTCACAGAAAGACGTCCAGCTTTCTGAGATCATGCCGGTGCAGAGTTATAAATAAACACATTCACTCTTGTTCCACTGGTACTGCAGCTGCTACGAATGTATCGAGAAGAGCAGCTGCTACGAATGTATCGAGAAGAGCAACTGTGGGAGAGACAGGAGTTTCCCGTCCTGCTTGACTGGTGCTGAGGGTGTCTCTGGGGCCCCCTGTCAGCCCAAGCACTGTGGCCTTCACGCCCTGAATTCGTGGAAAATAGGGACGCAGAGATCTTTGGGGAGAGCGATGCGCTTGCTGCATGTCCGTCTCCTGCAAGCTGAGTCCTCTTGCCTGTGGGTCCCAGCATGAAACTGGGAGATGTTAGCAAACTCACACCCGACGTGTGAGTTTGCTAACATCCGAAAGCTGAGCCTTTTCTGCCCATGAAGGGCAACAGAAGTGTATTTCGTGGCAAGTCGCATCGGCCCCGAAGGAAAGAAAGCGCCAAGTATCCTGATAGCTGCATTCTTCCCTAGTCGCTCAGCTAGAAGCCCTGCATGGAAGCCCCCAGACCTCACACCTATCTGCTCTCTCCTGCCTCTTAATTACATCTTTAGTCCCTGAGTCTTTTCAGCAGACCTCCAGAGGCTAACGGAATTCTGGCAAAATCCCGTAACAACAGGCTAGAAATTAAAGCAAAGAACGCACAAAATGTAAAAGAAGGGGCCAGGAAGGAGCCAGGGAGAAGAAAACTTTAAAATAAATGAGCAGTGACATTCTGAGGGCACAAAGAAGACATCCTCCAACCACAGAACACGAACAGGGCCCTGGCACCGAGCTCGCATCCCTGTGCAGCCAGAGGCGGGCTCGGATTTCACGGAAACAGCCGGAAACGTCTAGCGTGGCCAGGCGGGGGCAGCTGCTTTACCGGTTTGCGCGGGGCTCCGTTCACGTAGCACTGGATCCCGGAAACATTTCCGCTGAGGTCCCAGGTCAATGTCTTGCTTTCCAGGTCCAGCCGTAAGTTCGTGATAGGCTGGCTGAGATCTGAAACGCGGACAGGCGCGGTGAGAAGCGATGATGTGGTGAAGACGGCACCTCCGTGGGGGGGGGGACTTTGTTCTCGCTCCGAAGTAGCCAAAGCCCCGGGAAGCGGCGTTCTACGTAGGCGAGGGGTTGCCAGAGCTGGCAGGGGTCACGAGCAATAGTGTCTTATTCCACTCATGACCCGACGTCCCCCATGCCCCGTAACGTGGGGAAGGTCACTTCTGCCATCCAGGTTCACAGGGAAAGAACTGCCCTCCCTAAAAACTCAGAATTACCCTCTCAAGGGCGGGTCCCTTACGGGACAGGCTTCCCCCACTGGGGGAACTGGGTTCTAGGAACCCATCTGGATCAGTGCGCCAGCTGGCGTTGTTGTGAGAGGCGGTGTTTGGCTGCAGTGAATTTTTTTTTTTTTTTGAAGACTCCTTCAAGGAGCTTCCCTGCTTCATGATGGGTGATTCACACCTGCCCACACTGTGCTGAGTTCTCAGCAGCTTTTAAGCAAAACTGGCATGATCCAGCCTCCCTATTCACCTGCCCTCGCCCTGAGCAACTTGTTTCCATTTTCCTTGGGGTGAAAAAACTCCTCCAAGCGAAACGTTTTTTCCACGTGGGAGAAACGAAAGTAAAAACGGCAGAAGCACTTAAAAGGCATCAAAATTGACGCATTCAAACACTGTTCTGAGCAGCGAAACAAATGTCTGGGTTGGCGAATGGCCTCCAATGGAGAGTCCTTCGAAGGGACTGAAGTTCAAACATGGAAAAATAAATGCACAATGTTTTGTAAATGAATTCTGGGTTTTTTTTTGGGGGGGGGGAGACTCTCTCGTAGGTGAAATAGGCCTTTCTTAACCAGGTATCTCCTAGTTTGTTACTCGCACTGAGAACCAACAACCAATTCTGGTGTAGATATTTGGCTCAAGCTCTCTCTCCCAGAATATTCTTTCGGAATGCTTTGCAATAGAATACACATGTTTTGCTCTACTTCCTAAAATACTAGGCATGATAATTACTCAGCAATATTCACATTGTTATATAGTTCACAAACTGAGCAATGCGTCATATCGTTGGAAAACCTCTCAGAGTACCGGAAATACAGGTTACGTTAAAGTAACAGAGACACATTTTGTGCAAACTGCGATCATATAAAACCTGAACTACCTGCTGGTACATTTAAAAAGATTTGACTCATTCGCAGTATATTTTCTCACTGCAACAGGATCAGATTCAAGATCAATTTTAAAAATCGGGAAAACACCTGATATTGGCAAATAAGACACACTTTGAAATCACCACATGGGTCATCAAAAAAAAAAAAAAATCTCAAGAAAATTGAGAGCATGTTTTGAACTGAATAAAAATAAAATTAAATGGGACCCTGGCTGGTGTAACTCAGTGGATTGAGTGCAGGCCTGCGAACCAAAGGATCGCGGTTCAATTCCCAGTCAGGGCACATGCCTGGGTTGCAGGACAGTTCCCAGCAGGGGGCGCATGAGAAGCAACCACACATTGATATTTCTCTCACTCCTTCCCTTCCCTCTAAAGATAAATAAATAAAATATTTAAAAAATTAAATTAAACAATGTGGTAGGCAGCTACCACAGGACTTAGAAGGAAATTCATAATTTTAAATTTTTATGTTAGACAAGAAAGGTTTAAATTCAATAACCTCAGACGTGCAAGAAAGAAAAGCAAACTAAACTGAAAAAGTAATCTGAAAACCAAATCAAAATAATATATATGATAAAAGTCAATTGAAAAGGGATTGGGAGATGGGTACAGATATTCCAAAAAACCAAAAGCTGGGTGTGTGTAATGATTAATATAATTGACAACCATTGGCTTAGAACAATCCAGAAAAAAAAAATAGAGGCAGAAAATCACCAAATTTATGAATGAAAGTGGGGTAAATCATACCTATTTCTCAGGTGGGCACCAGACTTACTGGGGGATGATTTCGTAAGTTATATAATCACTATGGTGTAAGCCTGGAACTAATATACTGTTATGTGTCCAATATACTATTGAAAAATAAAAGAAATTTCACCGTGGCTGGTGTGGCTCAGTGGACTAAGTGCAGACCTGCAAACCAAAAGGTCACCAGTTCGATTCCCAGTCAGTGCACATGCACTGGATGTGCAGGCCAGGTCCCCAGTAGGGGGCGCTTGAGCGGCAACCACACACTGATGTTTCTCTCCTTCTCTTTCTCCCTCCCTTCCCTCTCTCTAAAAATAAGTAAACACCATCTTTAAGAAGAAAAGCAACCTAAAAGAAATTTGAACACATTCACATCAATATAGTCAATAATATACAAGCTAAACAAACTCCTCGAAAGGCGGAAATTAACACTGATGTAGGCAAGAGAAACCCTGAATAGGTGGATACCTATTCGTCCCGCGGTGGAGCTGCTACAAATGTATCGAGTAGAAAAGAACAGAATTTCTAACGAAAATCTTCCCATACCGAAGGCTTGTGGATGGATTCTTTCTGTTTACCAGGGAAGAAATTATATCAATGCGCTCCGACTTTCGAAAGAAAAACGGGCCAGGAACAATTTCCTGACGCATTTGACGAAGCCAGCGTGCGGCTGATGCCGAATCTGACACGTTAAAGTTAAAGCAGACACCAATGTTCCTTATAAACACGGACACAAAAATAATTTCTTCCCCAAATAATTCCAAAGAAAATCCAGCAACATATGAAACTGATAATACCTCCCAACCCGAGGGAGTTAGTTACTCCAGGTATGTCAGGTATCTTAACCATCAATATCATTTGTCCTATTAATAAAAAAAAACAGATTATCTTCTCAATAGAAGCAGAAAAAAATAAAGACACCCATTGGGATTTATAAAAATATTTCACATCCATTTGGGCTTAATAAAAACTCAGCAAACCAGGAAACAAGGAGAAAATAATCATTAACACCCATTTGGGATAAAAAACAATTCATACCCATTTGGGCTTAAAAACTCAGGAAACTGGAAATAAAAGGCAGCGTTCTTACCCTGATCTTAAAAAAAGAAAAAAGAAGAAAAAAAAAAAAAGAAAAAAAGTATGGAAGCACAGCAGCTAATTCAGACTCAATTGTGAATGACTAACCACATCTCCCAAAGACATGATGGAGGCCAGACATCTGATTGCGACTGTTCTATTGCATTGTGTCCTGCGTCCATGGCCCTTCAGGTGCAACCGCACAAAGTGGGCGCTTTAGGGTGCTTAGCGGGGAATTGTTACAATGTTGGAGCACGTTGCCTACAACCTTTGGGCTTCAGTCAATTTGTCCTAGAAAGACACTCACTTCCTCCTTGTGGTCAGTGATGCTGGAATGCCCAGGGCCCTGCAGAGACCACAAACGTGGCCACCACTACTGACCCAGCGGGGACCCGGAGAGGGGCCCTCAGAAGGCCAGGATGCGGGGAGGGGGGGTCTCAGAACTGTAGGAGGCCCCCTCCCCGCCAGACAGGCCCCTGCTTCCGCACCTCTCTCCAATCCCTGGCTGCAGCCTGGTGACAACGTGCTTGCCGGTGAAATAGGGGCAGAATCGACGTGGGGCCCTTGGGACTCTGACCCAAAAAGTCCTCGGTGGAACCTACAAACTCCTGGATGCACATGAGGGACCTCAGGGAAGCATGCTGGGTCACCGAATGATTCCTGCAACCCGGGAACGGGTCCTTGTAGGGAGACAGGGTCTTTGCAGGTGGGATGAAGGAGGAATGTGAGAGGAGGTTGTCCTGGGTCAGGGTGGCCCTGTGTCCAATGACAGTGACCCTAGAAGTGACAGAAGAGGAGACACAGACCCACAGGAGAAGCCATGTAGAGACAGAGTCAGAGACAGGAGGGACACGGCCACCAGCCTGGGGAAGCCTGGAGCCTCAGGAGCTGGAAGAGACGGGAAGGACCCTCCCAGGAGTCTGTGGAAGGAGCTCGGCCCCGGGGACACCTGGACCTCAGATGTCTGGTCTCTGGAACAGGGGGTGGAGGGTGGGTGGATGTCTGTTGTTTGTGGCACTTGGTTGGAGCAGCTTTTATGGACTGAATATGTTCTTCCCATTCACGTGTGGAAGCTCCCAGGGCGTGGGGTTGGGAGGGGAGGACTTTGCCAGGGGGCCAGGACAGTGGGTCACGCGTCCCGTAAGAAAAGACCACGCCCCACTGCCTTCCACGTCAGGGTGCAACAGAAACAGGGGGTCTCTCGAGGGACCAGCCACTGCTTCTCTGCTGGTGGACTTCCAGCCTCCAGAGCCATCAGAAATAACTGTGTCGGTTGAAAACTGAAATCAGCCGGAGGGGACAAAGGAGGCACCACGAGCAGATGTGCCAGCCTCCCCACGCAGCACCCCACCCCCCGCCTCCACGCCCGTTTGGGGAAGGAGGGCCCTGGACCAGGGTTACGAAATCCGGTGGCTGGCACCGCAGCCCCTGCCGTCCTGGATGATGCAACCGCCCAGAGCCGCTGGGCGCGGGCCTTGCAGGTTTAAAAAATACCTCCTCTGTTCCAACAAGCCTCTGCGTGTCAAGAAAAATACCAGAACATGAGCCCCTTTAAAATGGAGGTGCCGGCCCCGACAAGCTGCCTGGCATGTCGGATGCCTGCAACCTGTGGGTGTTAAAACACGACACAGTTACCTCTGCACAGGTGTACAGCCACCTGTGTCCCCCAGAGCTGTGGGCAGAGGTGACAGACAGGAAAGCCGACGGGGTGACGACTGGACGGATGAGCACAGGACCGAGAACAAAACACGCTGTGGAGAATCAGCGTCAGGATGCCATGTCATCTGCACCCATGGCTGCGCCTCCCTGCTGGGGGTGTCACTGTCCCCTCCCCTTTCCTGTAAGTGCCACCCTGTGTCTGCTCCTCATGGGGACCCTGCGTGGGCCCCTGCGTCAGTCGGCGCCTCCCCAGTAGCTGTTCGTGTGCATCGCGCAGAAATGCACTTGCCGCGCACTTGGAAAGGCCCTTGATTTCTGGGTGAACGGAAGGAACTCGGACCCATGGCGATGCCCAGGACGTCGGACGGGCTGTGAGTCGGAAGCCCAGCACGAGCGGTTTGTCCTTTGTCACCGCGGGCACCGCTGTGGCCACCGTCCTTGGCCATGGGGAGAACAGCTCCAGGGGACAGCTCTGGCAGCCCGAGACGCTGTCGCCCCCAAACACGGTAGTTCTAGGGAGGGACGCCGATCCCAGGGGTGGAGGCTTAAGGCCAAAGCACTGGTGTTTTTTTTTCATAAAGAACCCCGAAAACCCTCACAATAGTGGGGATCTAGCCTCTGGCAGGGTCGCCAGCCTTGGGCTGCTCGGGAGCAAAGTTTTCAAGTTTCACGCCCAGCTTCTTGGGGCGGGGGGCACCCCAAGTTCTTGGTGTTTGTTGGTTTGTGGGTGGACCGCCCTCATCTCCGCTCCCACTGCGCGGGGTTTGCAGTGCGTAACCTTCCTGCTTTTTATAAGGACCCGGTGCTGTAGCCTGAGGCCCCCCGCAGGGCCTCAGCTCACTTCAGCACACCTGCAAAGAGCCCACCCTCAAATAGGCCACATCCGCGCGTCTGGACGCTCGGATTCAGCATGCCCACTGGGTGCGGACGAAATTCCGCCCATCACTGTGGTTTTCCCACCGTCATTTCCCTTCCCAGGAATAGCACAAGATTGGCACATGGAAAGACATCAGCCGCGGACTCTGAGCCACCGCCAAGCCGCAGCGCGCGGAGCTCCAGGTCCCGGCCTGCGATTCGTGCTCGCTTTGCGGGGCGGTCCCGCTGCCAGCGCCCCGTGAGCGGTGCACCTACCTCGGTCCGTCGGCAGCACGCCGCAGACGGGCGTCAGCACCACGAGGAGGAGCCGCAGCAAGGCCATGGGGCGGGGCGGGCGGCCCCGCTGGGGGGCGCAGGAGCTGCGAGGGAACACAGGCCGCGTGTGGGCGAGGGAACACAGGCCGCCCCTTCGGGACGGTGCAGGGCGGCGGGAGGAGGGGGCGGTGGGAGCTCCCCGTGGGCTCCCCTGTGGAGCAGGCAGCTGGGTGCAGGAGGAAGGCGGTGGGCGTGTTCACGTGTGCCTGTGTGTACACGGCGGCGAGCAGGTTCGCGTGCCTGTGTCTCCATACTTCACGCACGTGCGCGCGCATGCGTGTCCATTGATGTGCACATGTCTGCATGTGTGAACGCATGTGCAACGCACAGGTTGTGCACGCGGGTGTCCTCACGTGTCCACACACTGTGCATGCATCCGTGTGCACTCCTGCCTATCAGTGTGCATGCCGTGCGTGTGTGTGCGTACCTGCCTGTGCTCACATGTCTGCGTGTGTGCCTTTTGTGCATGCACACGTGTGTAGACGTGCATGTGAGTCAGTGTGCCTTCAAGGGGCGCCCGCCCTGGGCTGTCAGCGACCCCTTGGCTCCCGCCCCGCCCAGATCCCGGAGTGCACCCGCCAGGAAAAGCACCGAGAAGCGCCGCGGTGACCGAGCTGAGGAAGGAAGTCTCATTAAAACGCGGTTATCACGGAAGGCCGAGTGGACTTCCGGAGGGACCCAGTTACGGTCAGTGAGGCCTTCCCTGTCCAAAACTCCCCGGCGGGACTTTTTCTGGACCGTCACCTGGTGGTCAGCCTCCTGGGCTCACGTGGCTTCTTCCGTGTGTCTGTGTCTCCTGGGCACCTGTCATTGCCTGTACGACCACCCTGACCCAGGACGACCTCCTGTCACCCCCTCCTGAGACACCCCCACTCCACACACCTCACACTGACACGTCGTTTCGGCTTTGGCGGCAGGCCGAAGGGACGGTTCCAGGACAGGAGCCTGCCTGCCTGGTTCGTGGGGGCGTCTGGGGACACAGGTCTTGCCGTCCCCTTTGCAGTACAGGGACCAGGAGGAGGTGAGCGAGGGCCCCAGCCCCACGCTTAAATGCCTGACATTTAACGCCCTGTTTATCAAAGGCCAGAGCAGCGAGTCTCAGGAGCAAAGGAAGGTCAGCATTTAAAACGTGAGCACGGCCTTGGGACGTGTCTCATTCCCGGAGACCGGCCGGCGGTGGCTGCGGTTGGCTGGGCGTCGGGTGGGCAGAGAAGGGGCGAGATTAGAGCTTCGGGACTCGGCACCCCCCCACCCCGACCCCGCCTGCCGGGAGGGAGGGAACCTCGGCCCATCTCTACGCCAGCTGCAGTCGGGGAGGCTGAGAGTATCGGGGGGGCTTGGCCGCGGGCCGGCCCCCAGGGACGGGTCTCTGTCCGCTCCTTCACTGGTCACTACCTGACCCGCAGGCCCGCCGGGGTGGGGGTGCATGCCTGAGCCAGCTGCACATCTAGGGATCGGTGACACCCTCCCCCCCACAGCCCTTGAGCCCCCAGCCTGGCGGGCTGGGGTGCGGGGTGAGCATCCGGCCACGGTCCTCCACGCCCCGCGGAGTGGGACGCAGATGCAGCTCCGCGTGGCCTGACCCAGTTCGCACGCTGCGGGGCGCTCCCGGGACACCCGTCAAAGCTCCCCGCCCGCCCCGCGTCACCCCAGCCTATGCCGCCGCCTCCTTACCTGGGATGCAGAGCAAAGTCCTGGCGTGAGAGAGGCCCCCCCTCCCGGCCGGTGGCCTGCGGGCCGGGCCCCCCCCCCCCTCAGGCCCCTGCCTCAGGCATTGTTGCTCTCTGTGCTGCAGGAACCCAAGGAGCAGGCGAAGTCTGTGTTTCCCCCGATTCAGCTTTTTATAGCCACCTGGGCGGGGCTGCCCCCCCCACCCACCCCGCCACCCCCCGCGCAACCAGGCTTGCGGCCGGGGATCTAGTCCAGGAAGCCTGTCTGAATCTGGGGTTCGGCAGAATGACAAGGGCTGTGTGTTTTCCCCGAAAGGCGACCCATTTTCAAAAGCGCCGTTTGCATGTTCTTGCTTGTTATCGGTGGTTCCTCTTTGCCAGTCACCCCAAGGCCGAATCCCGGTAAAAATGGACTTGAGCAACTTCCTGCAGGTGCTGAAAGAGGCGGGCAGCTGCCCCTCGGGAAAGGGTCGCCGCGGGTGCCCTCAGGTCGGGTGCGGGGGTGGGGGGGGTGGGAAGGAAGACAGGGCGACGACCTCGTGTCCCTGGGGCCTCCCTGCCCAAGGAATTTCTTGGGTTGTATCCAACATCCACTGAGCTGCCCCAGCTTCCTTTCTAGCTGCGGGCTGGCGTTCCCTCCGCTCGGGAAAGCCCCTGCCCTCCGTCTGGCCCCCACTCCACGTCTCGGTGCCCCTCCCCCATCCATGCCCCCCCACCCCCGCCCCCTCCCGCGAAGCCCTCTCCCAAAGTGCCCGCTCTCCACTGACATCCGCCTGGAACCTCAGAACGCGAACGGATCTGCAAACAGGGCTGCCGCCGCGGTCCTGGGGTTCGGGTGCGCACCCCCTGGAACACGCGGGTCTGCACGTGCTGCGGCCTCGGGGGAGAAGGACCGGCGCGGGAGGTAGCCATGCGCAGACGAGGGCCGGAGAGATGTGCCCGCAGGCCGAGGACGCAAACGTGGCCGGCCACTCGCAGGGGCTGGAAGAGGCGGGAGGCCCCGTCCTTGGAGCGTCCGGGTGTGGGCGCGGCCCGGGGCACCTGGACCTCAGATGCTGGGTCTCCAGGACGTGGGGTGGAGCCCCCAGGTTAGGGACATTGGCTATGGCTGCCCCAGGACACCCCATGGATCTTGGCTCTTGGTGGCTGAGCAGCCCCAGGTTGGGACAGAAACCGTTGTCCCCTGACGGGTGGGACCAGGACCCCGGCCCCACACCCCAGCTGGTGGGGGGGGTCATGCCCTTCTTGGTGAGCATTCAGGCAATTCTGAAACTCGGGGTACAGGAGTGCCATGACCCCTCGCAGTGTGCAGAGACCCACGGCGTACAGTGGGCTGCTGGGGTGCACGGTGGGGGGGGCAGTGTGGGTGAGACAGAGGGGTGCACGGGCCGCTGAGGCCCCAGAGCCGCCCGCCGAGCCTGGGCTGGACCCCTGGCCACGCAGACGCAGTGGGCACTGGGGGTGGGGGCTCCAGTCTGCCCCCTTGTTCTTCCTTCCTGGTTATTTTTTTTTTTTTGTCTTTTTCGTTTTTCTCTGTTTGTGCGTCTTTGCTTTCTTGCTTGCGCTGTTTTTCTTCCTTTCTGGTTTTTCTTCTCTTTTTCTTCCCTTTATTCCTTCCTTCTTTCTCTGTATATCTTCTGTTCCTTCTTGTTCTTTCCCTTTCTTCTTAGTTTCTTCTCGTTTTTCTGTTTCTCTTTCTGCTTCTCTCTTTCTCTTTGTGTTTTATCTCTGTTTCGTGTGTGTTTCTAATTATTGCCTTTGTTTTTTTCTCTGTTCCTTTCTCTTTGTTTCTTTCTGTCGTTTGTCTCCCCCACGCTTCTTTTTCTCCTTCCTGTCTTTTCTCTTTCCGTTCCCTCGGAAAGGCCCAAACACACACCACACGGAGTGGACATCTGTGTTTGATGTCCCATCAAACTACCCGGGTCAGGTAGTTTCCCATCGGGGGTGGCTGTCTGGCTGGAGGACAAGCACCTGGGCCCCGCCGCCCAAGGAGGCTGGCACCCAAGGGGGAAACTTTGCCCAGTGGTGGCAGGGCAGACCCTGGGGCTCTGGACCTGCAGCTCTGGCATGAGCAGGTGCAGTCCACACGGGGCAGCCCTGGGGGCACCTACACGCATCTCGCAGGTCCAGCCGCCAAGCCCGAGGAGGGCGTGAGTCCCGTGTCCTGGCTGTGCCTGCTCCGGGGACGCAGGCATGGGCAGGCGGGCGCCACCTCAGAGCCAGGTGGTGACGGCACCCCGGGTGTCGACCTCATCCTGTGGGATCCGGGAGGCTGCACCTTCCAGTCCACACACCTGGCTCTGGTGCACACCTGCTTCCCACCCGCTGCCCAGTGACCTGCGTCATCCCTCAGACACGCACAGGTGACCACACACCGGAGAACAGAAGACAGGAATGGATGCCCAGGGGTTGGGGGGTCAGGGAACCCATGTTGGGAATGGAACGTGCCACCCCGGCAGGGCAGGGTGGTGCACACGGGAGACAGAGGAACAGAAAACAGGAACTGGGAAGGAGGGTGGGCCTGCCTGGGGCTGGCCAGCTGGGCCACAGGGGAGCCACCACAGGGCTCGGCAAGGTGCACCGGCAATTATAGACCCCAGCAGATGATGCACATGGGCCCTCTCGGGGGCTCAGCCAGCAGGGCAGGGCCGGCAAAGCCTTCCCCGTCAAGCTCCTGGTGTTGCGGGCCCCATGGACTGGAAGTGACCACCCCAGACCACGCAGCTGAGGGTCAGGAGGGCTGTCAGAAGCTGCCCCTCAGCTGGGCAGCTCCGAGGAGCCCCGGTCACGGCGAGGAACCTAGGAAGTGAGGCCCTAGAACAGGCCCCATGCCGCCCACCAGCTGGATGCTCGAACCCGCAGCCAAGCCCAGAGCCCACGTCCGGGCGGCCACGAGGGAACCCGAGAGATGCACACCACCTGTCATCGCCCGGTTCTTCCGAGGCTCGTGTGCTCTGCATGCCCCTCGGACAATCGTCCAAGGAATTGTGGAGACAAGTGGTGAACCCTCCTGGTAGCAAAGACGTGGCTGCGGAATCGCCGAATATCAGCGTTCCGACGGGTCACAGACACAGATTTTAGAGCAGACCTGTGCGGTATGTTATCATCATCGAAATACAGCTCAGGAGTGTGGAATGTGCGTGCGATGCTGGCTGGTTCTCCGAGCAGAGACTCCGCCATGCCAGCCCCTCAGGATGCCCCGCGGTGTCCAGGGCCAGGTAGCGGCTGGTCTGCCCCAGGGGTGGCAGGCCTCCATGGCCTCACCCCTCTAGCAGGGTTCCCCAAGACAGCAGGTTCCCTGGAGAACTTCCACGGACCCCCAAACACGCACTGCACCACTCTGCCCGCTCCCGACCTCAGGGGGATGCTGCTGCTGATGAAACACTCCCAGGCACCGGCTCTGGGGACCAATTGTCAGTATGATTGACAGGTGCCCTGGGACCTGCTCGTCAACGTGATTGACAGGTGCCCTCTGCTCTCTGCAGGGACCCAGCAGACCCGCCCACCCAGAGCCGCTCCAGGCTGAAAACCATGTATTTGCTCCTCATCAGCCACCGCTGGGGGACGTGGATCCTTCCTGCCACTTTCGGTGACTGTGCTGGACAGCAAGGCCCCCAGATTCATCTCCCTGAAAGCCTGGGAACGGGGTGGGTCTCAGGGAAATGGGGTCTTTGCAGATGAGACTCAGAGAAGGATCTGAGAGGGGGTCGTCCTGGGTCAGGGTGGCCCTGCATCAGATGCCAGCATCCTTAGAAGACACAGGAGACACAGACACGGAGGAGAAGCCACGTGGACATGGGAGGCATGTGGCCACCAGCCCAGGGACTCCTGGAGCCGCCTGGAGCTGGAAGAGGTGGGAAGGCCCCTCCTTGGAGCCTGTGGAGGGAGCTGGACCCCAGGACACCTGGGTGACCTCAGACGCCTGGTTTCCAGGACAGGGGGAGGGCGAGTTTATGTTGTTTGAAGTCTCTGGATTGTGGTCATTTATTTTAGCTGCCTGTGGACCTTTATAGAATAATCACATTCCCCCTTTTCTTCTCCCCATGCTGTCCACTCAGCCCTGCCCCTCCAGGGACACAGCTCGGGTCCCCAACCCGAGTCACACAGGTGCCTGTCCATTTCCGACCCTGCCAGCCACCCACACAGCCTTGGACCAACTTCCCAGGTTCTGATGTGGGGTGGAAACCCACGCACGTCCATCAGAGACCCCACCGGGGTCAAGTTCACCTGCAAAGCCGTCACTTCTGTTTCCACGAGACACTTATCTTCTTCGCCTACCTGTTTCCACCACCGAACCTGCGGCACCTGGATGGTCCTTCTCCCGGCCAGTGCCCCACCCGGTTGTCACCGACCCCACGGTTGTGGAGGGGGATTGTGACTCGGGCCATCTTCGGACCCAGCCCCAGCCGGCGCCCGAGAAAAGGGCATCCCCTTCCTAGAAAACACATCTTGCGTTCTGCTCGGAAAGTGTTTTGAAAGACTTAGCTGCCCTTTATCTCAGCTCTGCCCCACCCAAGCGTGTCCATTTCTGAAAGTAAGAATCTTCCTTATCAGCGGCTGTGGTCCCTTGTGAAACATCGGTTGCTCCATCGCCGAGAGCGGGCGGGTGGAGGGGCCCCTGCACGGTGGCCGGGTGGGAACACCAGCCTCTTCCTTGCCTGGGCGAAGCCCCATCCGTGCGTATGCACCGCGTGGGGGTGTCGGGAACAACCGCGGATAGGACGGTCCTGAAATCAATGTAGCTCATCCTGCCCCGCTCCGCTTTCGTCCAGGTCCCCCCTGCGCCGCTGGCCCGCGAACGGGCCGAGACCCACGGTGCGCGAGCCCGTGATGTGTGGCAGCCTGTGAGCTTGAGTTGTGCAACGGATGGTGTTAGCGACCAACGCCACCCCGGTAAGTGCAACCCCGACCGGAAACGCAAACACAAGCCATCAGGAAAGGGATGGGGAGGGTCGTCTGTGATTTGTTCAGAGACCTGGGGGTGCCTGAGATCTGCCACCTCGGGGGGCTGTTTGACACCCTTTTCCTCGATTACTTTGCTCATCGTTAAAGGTGTATCAGGGGCAGATGGAGAAAGATAGGAGAGAGAGAGAGAGAGAGAGAGAGAGAGAATACGTAAATGGATGCACAGAATGGGGACCAGCCAAGCACACTGTGGAATATTACGCAGCCAGGAACAGGAGTGAGGCTCTGACTCAGGCTGCAGGGTGGACGGACCTCCCTGGGCACGGGGCTGTCTGTCCCTGGGCTGCGTGTGGGACCCCCTGGGATGCACGACCTGTTAGAAGCCCGCAGACGACAGGGTCCAGCACCATGGCGAGTTCTCGGAAAGCAGTGCATCTAGTTGGCACCGGCCAGTCCTGTTACGCAAGCTCTTTGCTTTATTTCATGTTCTTTGTGGTGGATGCAGCACTTAGCCACGTAGATAAACAGCCATTGGCCAGCGTGGCTCCCATGCGGTGGGGGGGGGGTGGGCAGCAGCCCCCTTCCCCCCCAAACCTGCATGAAAGCTTTCACATCAGGAAGGACTGTGCCTTCCACCCGAAAAGGAACAGAACTGATCAGGAAGCCCGATGCACATGAGTAGACAGAGCGCTGAACCTCAGGAGCTTTCTCTGTCCCAGCCCCGCCCTCCGCCCCTCGTCCTGCATCCGACGCTTCTCACACCCCCCCAGGGAAAAATTCTCTGAAATGGTCCCTCAGTTGGGTCCACCGTCTGCAAATCTTATCGCTTCGGGAGTTGCTGCTGCTGGGTAGCGGGGGCGGGTGGTCGGGGGCGTGTCCGTTTCCAAATGTGAGCTGATGCACCTGCCAGGGGCTTCGGAGCCATTGGCTGGGCCACCTCCCACGGGGGGGGGGGGGCGGCGGCGGCGCTCGGAAGTGAGGGGTAGGGCAGTGCGGGGACAAAGCAGATAGGAAAGACCACAACGTGGCCAGGATCCCAGGGTGGCCTTTCGACCCCGGTCAGAAGTTCTGCACATCGAGGGCAGGGCGCTCAGAACTGGTGTCCTCAGAGCTGGGGCCGGGCGGCCCTGGGTCCCCGGGTTCTGCTGGTCCGCTCCCACAGGGCAGCATTTCGTCCACAGCGACAATGTCCTCAGCTTCCTGGACGCTTGGCGGCCGGTGGCCCCCATCCCAGATGATCTAAGAGAGGACACAGGGCAGAAGAGGCCGCCTGCTGGTGTCCCTGGGTCGGCCGTCACAAAACGGGGGAAGGGCCAGCATTCCCAGCAGCCCAAGGGTCCAGCAAGGGAAGCGCACCACACATCATGGAATATTACGCAGCCAGGAACAGGAGCGAGGCTGGGACTCAGGCTGCAGCGTGGACGGGCCTTGAACTCTCGACACCCGGTGAGAGCTGCCGGACAGGCAAGGCCCCTTGGGGTCTTACTCTCTTTATAAGAAACGCCCAGAGCAGACAAATCCGCAGGGACAGAAAGGGGTTCAGTGGCCGCCGGGCCTGCTCACCACGGGAGAAGGGCGCGCTTACCTCGGGGGAGGTCACAAAGCTCTCCACAAGCTCCGTCTTCACCTGCGGCACCGGCGGGAAGAGCGTCCGCCTCAGGGGCCACCTGCCGAGGAAAGAGGGCGCGTGGCGGCCTCCCGTGGTGGCAACCAGCTGCGAATTGGGGGCGGTGTGGGCCTCTTTCCTTTTCCATGGCCCCCACCACCAGCAGGGAGTCGCTGGGCGCAGGAGGATGCGCGGAGACACGGAGAATCCCAACCGGGCACGCTGGCCGGGCAAGGGGACTCTGCACAACCCCGGGCCACCCACCCGCTGGGACAGCGACCCCACGTGGGGGACACCGAGAGCGCCTGTCGCCCCCTGGTGGCTGCCATGAGCAAGGACAGGCTCAGCACCGTCCCTGCTTTGCAGGGGGCTCAGGTACAGGGGGGGGGGGCGGTGGGGGTCCCTGCCAGCGCCGGGAGCTCGGAACCATCTTCGGGACACGGGCCATTCTGTGGAGAGACTCCTGGCTTCCTGTGCTCGTGAAAAATCCTGGCATGTGTCCCGGCTTTCCTCCTCGCGCAAAGCCATGTGTGCACCCCTCAGCGAAAGGCATTTCACGGGTGACAGGACACAGCCTTTACTGAGATCCATGACGACGGCTATTCAGGGGCGCTGACTCAGGCCGGAGCCCACGCAGCGTCCCCAGGAGCAGACAAAGGGATGGCACTTATGTGAGACAGAGGGGAGGGGACAGTGACCCCCCCAGCAGGGAGGCCTGGCCGTGGGTGCAGATGACACGGCATCGTGAGGCTGATTCTCCACAGCGTGTTTCGTTCTCAGTCCTGTGCTCATCCGTCCAGTCGTCACCCCGTCGGCTTCACTGTCACCTCTGCCCACAGCTCTGTGGGACACAAGGTGGCTTTCGGTCCCATGCAGAGGTCACTTTGTCCTGCTTTATGCTTCTTGTCATCTCAGACGCTACACTTTGACGGTGGCCTGTACGGAGTCCCTGGGCGGAGGGCGTGTGGTGTCCCTGGTCAAGGGGCTTGGTTTATTCCGTTGCTTACAAGGGCGTATTTCAGACACCGCGCTACCCGCAGCACGCAGGGGGGTGAGAGTCTTCGGACCTCGGTCCTGGGGGAGAGTCAGCGTGGGGGTGTGCAAGGAGCCCCTTACCGGTTCCCAGGTCCACCCCCGCCCCCGTCACCCTCCCCCAGCTCTCGGCACTTCAGCTTCCTGTCACGGGATTCTCCTCCGCTCGCTCTGCGTCATTTGGGTCCTTCTCTGTCTGCCTTCCTCCACGGGGGGACCATGATTTCACGTTGTCAGGGAGGGGGACTCACCTGGTGCACAGCAACGTGAGGACAGAGATGACCAAAACCACGGCCCCCAGGAGCAGCCCCAGCAGGGCCACGATGGTGCCGCTGATCTCCGACTCCGGGTGGCCTGCAGGGGAGCGGAGAGAGGCGCGGAGGGTCAGGAGGCACCAGAGGTCAGGGTCAACACACCAGCCCCCTCTCCCCGCCTCACGAAGTGGGCAGGGCGTCCAGACAGTGGGACCCGAGGCACCTGGAAACATGGGTAGTCCTTCCTCGGGTGCTCCGTGCACCCCACCTCACTAAGTCCCTGTTTCCCCCCCACCCCCCCGCTGAGAAGACAGAGCGCGCGGAACACATTTCCATGAGGGCGCACCCCACGCGAGGCTTTCCTTCTCAGCGAGTGTTTACTTTCAACATGGCACTGACATAGCCAAAGGAATGAATGTGTAACTGTGGAATGTGAAGCCTGGGACCGGGTGTGTGTGTGTGTGTGTGTGTGTGTGGATTGGACCACTTCTTAACCCATGAAGCTGTTGCCTAGAAGGAAAGAGGATTGAACAGCTCCCCTTGGGTGTGGGGTGGGTGCTCAGAGGGCACTAGGCCGGGCAGTTTTTTGCCTCCAGCAGGTGTCCACACAGAACTCACACCCTGTTGGCCCCTGAATGGATCCCAAGGGACGGGTCGCCCGGAGCCGTGGAGCATCCTTCCCACTTCTGTCAAATGGGGACCGCTGCTTGGCAGCCACCCCCTTTGTGAGAGCCCTGCCTGCTGCCCCAGAGGGGGAGGGCAGGACAGGGCACCCAGCAGCACCCACAGGGCAGGGAGACGGGAGGGAGGGGAAGCCGTACAGCCGACTCCTGGTCACGGCGTCTGCAGCTGGGGGTGGCGGGCAGCTGGGGCCTTGGAGACACGTCCCAGCATGGTGGGCGTCAAAGTGACAAGAACGGGCTTGTGCCCCTGTGGCTGAGTCTGGGAGGAACCTCGTTGTTGGGGGGACCCCAGAAACACAGGAGGGGGTGCAGGGCAGGCTGCAGAGGGTGTGTTTCTGCAAAGAGAGGCAGCAAGAGAAGCCTGGAGCCCCCAGACTCCCTGGAGCCTGTGGAGTGAGCGCAGCCCCGGGACCCCTGGACCTCGGACGCCTGGTCTGCAGGACAGAGGATGGGAGGGACGCAGCGCCCAGCCCGGGTCGGCTCTCACCGAAACGCTTCGTGGTGCTCCAGTCGCTCCACATGGCGCTGGGCAGCGTCTTCCCTCTGAGGCGGACCGAGCGCTCGCCTCTCACGGCTGCCCCGGGTACCACGTACACGTTCCTCTCCTGTCCGCGCTGGGAAACCTTCCAAAGGAAAGCAGGCCTGCAGCGACCGACCCACCGACCGACCGGCAGGGGTGAGGGACCCGAATGGGGAGGAGCAGGAGCGGGAGGGGGACAGTCACGCCCTGGGTGACCACTGACGTCCTTGCTCCACCCAGACCTGCCCCCACCGTGTGTCCTGCCTCCTCTGTGCCCTGTCTCAGGCCCAAAGCGGAGGGATGTGAGGGGCCCCCTGCATGCCTGGGTCTCACAGCCCCTCCTGCCCTGCTGTGATGTGTGCACATCGGGGCGAGTCCCGTGCGCCATCGGAGGGGGTCCGGCTACGCAGTACGGGGGACAGGAGCTGTGCGGGCACAGTGTGGTGGCAACAGCTGACATCGGAATCAGGATCCGCTGAAAGCCCCTGAGAGAAACTCGCATGTCTTCCCGCGATTCTACCCAAGGTCCTCAGAGGTCTGGCCCAGCCTGGGGGGCCGGGACTGAGCAGGACAGACAGATGCAGCTCCCGGCCTTGCACAGCTTGGGGTGAGTCTCCCAAGCCCAGTCAGGAGGAGGGACGATGACCAGTGTTCTCAGAACCCTGAACCCCGTGGACAGGCTGCAGGCTGCTCCCCTCAGCTCAGAGAACTGAGCATGTTTCTTCTGCATTTGCCTCGTGTGTGGTCCCAGACGCTGGCTTTTTATCAGCAGCTCTGTTCAGACGCAGCCGGTCCCAGGCTGCCTCCCGTCCTACTCACCATGGTCCCCTGGGCAGCTACCCAAAGGTAGGCATGAGCGCAGAGAGCTGCCAGCCGCACCAGGCAGACAAACTGGGAGATACCCCAGCCACCACGGAGTGCCCTGGGCTGTGGAAAGTCACGTGTGATGGCTGGGTGACACCAGCAGACCACGCCGAGTACGGGGCACGGGGCAGGCGACACCCACAGGGTCCCACGTGGTGAGTCAGGGAGCACCCAGCAGGGGGCCGAGCTCCCTCCACAGGCTCCAGGGAGGGGCCTTCCCCCCCTTCCAGCTCCGGGGGCTCCAGGCTTCCCTGGGCTGATGGCTACATCCCTCCTGTCTCTCCCTCCATCTCCACATGGCTTCTCCTCTGGGTCTGCGTCTCCTCTTCTGTCCCTTCTCAGGGCACTGTCACTGGACGCAGGGCCACCCTGACCCAGGACGACCTCCTCTCAGCTCCTTCCCTCATCCCAGCTGCAAAGGGCCTGTTTCCAGATAAGGTCCCACCCTGAGGTGCTAGGCAGGCGTGCGTATGGGGTGCACACAATTCACGTCACGGCATGAACCGGAAATGCTGACGGGCTGCCTTAAGCAGCGGAATGAAGAACACAGCTTCTCCCTCCAAATCCCAGCCCTGGTGAGCCCAGCGGGGCTGGCTGGACCACCGCAGCCGAGCTGAGGGACCTGCGTAGGGAGGGCTGGACTGTGCGGGCCCACGGCCACCGCACGGACGTCACGCAGAGGGAAACAGGTACTTACGGGGTCTTCCCGGGAGGAGGTGCCCTGGGAAAGTGGAGAAGACAGAAATGGTGACAGACTGGATTCGCAACATTGGGTCCCAACGCAGGGCCCCACCCGGAACTGGCGCAAACATTCTTCGTGGCAGAAACTACTTGGGATTCAGCAGAGGCAGAAAGATTTTGGGGGAGCTTCCCTCATCTGGCTGAAAGCGGAACGCACAGGGGAATGAGGACCCGTGAATTCCTTCTTTGGGGACAGTTCACTGCTGGGAAGGAAAGGGAGGGAATCTGTCCCGAATCGCATCTCCTGGGGAGTTTTACAGCCACAGGAAAACAGAAGAGGTCACCCATTACCTGGGTAAGTAAACATACCCCGCATTTTCTTGCCTCTCATTTGTCCTTGCTAAAACACACACACACACACACACACACACACACACACACACACACACAACACGCTTTCCTCCCATAGAAGTTTATTCCCTCCCATCGCTTTGTCCTATGGAGGTCAGTAGATAAGCCCCAAACTTTAGCTGTTTGAGGACTCAGTTGTTTTGGCAGCTGCCCCAACACACAGAAATATACTTTGCCTTTTTGGCTGATGTTCATTCAACTGCTGTTTGTCGGTTTAATTTGCACGCCCCCGGCGCAGAACCTAACAGGGTAGAGGAGATGTTTTTTTTTTTTTTTTTTTTGCACCAAACACACAACGCCCTTTCTCTGAATGGGGCTCCGGCTGATGCATGCATCTGACCTTATGAGTGACAGCGAGTGGACAGCCTGCGGGAGCGCGAGGTGTCTCAGAAAGCGCTGAGGTGTGCCCTGTGCTGCCAGTGTCTCAGGCCCCAAGCCATCCTGCAGGGTGTGTGCACACAATGCGTGTGCCAGGCACTCTGCAGAAAGCACGCCTGGCTGAGCGTGGGGGCTGACCCTTCACTTGTCCCGGATGGTGACAGTTTTGGCTGCACAGGGTCCCCCCAGAATCTGCGGTTCCTCACAGAGATGGGGCTGATGCAGGGGACACCTGGGCCAGCCTGGGAGCAGGCGTGTGCCCGCCGAGGACAGGACCGACGTGGCTCACCTGTGTGAAGCCACCTGCTGACGTCTCTTGTCTAAAGTCACCTGTGATTTTCCCTGGCTGAGCTCACCTTGTGTGTGTCCTGTGTGAGGTGACATGTATGAGGTCCCCCAAGGGAGAGACCTGCGTATGATGTCACCTGTCTGAGGTCACCTGTGTCAGCACTTCCCGGAGGCCAGGTCCAGGGCCCAGACTTTAATCCCAGAACAAGCTAAACCTCTGGGAAGAGTGTTAATTCATCACACAATTGCACCATTGTCCAAAAGAGTGAAATACTCCCAAACGCGTTTAACAAAACAATAGCGAGACTGGTAAGCTGACGACTATGACACATTGCACAAAAAATGAAAGAAAACTGAAATAAGTAGAAACACCACCTGTCTTCAGGGGTCAGAAGACTTTGTCCAGCTAAGATGACCACATTGCCCAGGTGGTGTCTAGATTCAATGCCCTCTATCAAAATTGCAATGGTTTTTTGTTTGTTTGTTTGATTTGTGCAATTGCACCCGCACATCCAAAAAATTCATGTTTAGTGGCAAAGACCCCTGAGTAACCAAAACCATCTTCACTTGAAGTCATCACGCGTCCTGACCCCCATGGTCGCCGCAAAGCGACAGGAACCCAAACGGTGTCAAGACAGACACACAGACGGACAGAATAAAATAGACAGCCCAGAATGGACCCTGCGGGGGTGGCCGGATGGTGGTGGCCGAGGCTGCCGAGGCCACTCAGGGCCGAAAGGTGACCTTTGCAACCAATGGCACGGGGTCAGCCAGCTCTCCTCCTCCAGAGGGATGGCACGGGGCCTCAGCCTCCCCCCAAAGGGGAAAGTTCTCTCTCCGTGCATCGCAGACGTAAACGTGAGCATCAGACGGTAGACCTTGTACACCAGGGCACGGTTATGACCACGCTGTGGGCCACGCCACGTGGTTTCCGAGCTCACGCACCAAACGTTTAAGAAGGAGAAGAGAAGGAAGTAGCTGAGCTTTATCGAAAAGCAGCGGCTGGCACTTTGAGGGCGAAGAGAGGGTGCATGCAGGACTCAGCAGAACAAAGCAGCGCAGCGGACGGGACTGGAGGGGCCCTTCGTGAGGATGGGGCTCGACACGGGACAAAGGGAGGCCCCCTCGGCGCAGCCCCGGCCCTCACCGCCACTTGGATGTCCACTTCATAGCACAGGCTGCTCCTGAGAAGGTCGAACCGCATCTCGGGGTTGTCCCACCGGATGATGTGGTGGGATCCATTGTAGTCGACCGTCAGGTTGGCCGGGGGGTTCAACTTCTCTAAGAAAAAGCAAAACCAGGAACAACTCAACGGCGCGCTCACGTGTCAAGTGGAGGGGACGTCATGGCACGCGTGGGAGGAGTCGCTGGTCCCGTTTCACGTTTCTTGCAGGAAAGGGGGAAAAGGACCGTCTTGGGAAGCAAGACATGAAGGTCAGCCGGGCCTCTCAGAAAGTCCCCTTCATGGGGCATCCTGCAGGCCAGACCCCCTGTGTGTCTCCCGGTTGCTGGAGCAGCGCCTACAGATGCCACCCGGTGAGAACTTCCTCCTTTCCGTTCTCTCGTCTCTTCACCAACAACGTCAGGGGTCCGCTCAGCCACCACCTCCGTCAAGCCAACCCAGTGGGCTGACTTCTTGTCCCAAACTCATCCAGGTGCCCCGCTAAGGAACACCCGCCACCACCCATGCACCCGATGGGCAGCCTGCAGCCAAGCACCACCCCCCGATGGGGCTTCTGGCAGAAGGAGAGAAATGCATTTATTCAACCGGGAGTAAAAATAAAAGTCTGACACACTATCGCCAAAGTGCAAGTCTGGAGGGTCCCCACTGACTCATGGAGTGGGGGCCTTTCCTGTGGGTTTGCGAATCATCTTGTCTACTCACAGATTCTGCATCAGCAACTTTGCCTGCTCCCCCAATCTCATTGGTCACCCCCAAATCAATACTCTGGGAGACTCTTACAGCCATGACAAGGGCGGAAAGTGGGCATGAAGACAAACTGGCATATCTTCCAGCCAAGATGGAAGGATAGGTAGATACGCTGTGCCTCCTCGCACAACCAAAAGAAGGATAACGACACATTTAAAAACAAACAAACA
>PVKU01011787.1:0-40635 GCA_004027475.1 Anoura caudifer | reverse complement strand
TAATATAACCAAAGACACTGAAATTGAGAACAAGAGAGGAGAGGGATAGGAATATCCAGGGAAAAGGGGAAGGGATTAGAGCAACAAGTATGAAAGACATATGGACAAAAGCTAGGGGGGGGTGGAAATGGAAGGGAGCTGGGGAGGGCTGGGGCGGAGGGACGGGATGGGAGTAGAAAACAGAAGACTGTATAAGAACTACAATTAAAATAAAATTTAATTAAAAAAAAAGAGAGAACCAATGTAAAGACTAACTATTTAATGCACTAAACTGTTCTTTCTTTTACATGTTTGAAAACTTCTTACAACACTATGTAATATAACAATTAAATCACTTCCTTTTTAAACCATTAAAAAAAGAAAAAGAAATTAAATGAGGTTACTAAAATATTAGTTGAAAAAACAACTCAAGAATATTAATTTAAAGAAGATACATATTGCTTAAAGTTCATGAGAAATATAGTGCAAATTCAATGATGGACTTTCATGCATTATTTATGTATGTATTTGAGTTCTTGAAATGTTCAAAGGATTTTACTGCATGGGAAAAAGAAAGTTTGGACATTTGAGAGTATTACAGAGTTCTGTGAATTTTATGAACTATTACATAAAATTCTATGTGGCGATTGTTGAGGGGGCAGTGGAGGTGCAAGTTGGTTTAAGGGTGATGAATACTAGTGGAAAAATACAATAAAAATAAATCATTAAAATGCAAAACAGATAAAAGTAGAATTTTTTTCTGGTTATACAGCATGTGAAAGGATACAAAACCATGTACACTAAGCCTCAGCCTCTCCCCTATCTATCCCAGGGTGCATATACCCACTTTCATTGACCCTAAATTTTATGAAACTCAGTTTGAAAATCACTTGTCTAATCATTTATAAAGATGGTTTGCATAAAATATCAGTCTCGGGCCTTCTTCCTTTGTCTAGAACAGTGATTTTCATTCGGTGTGCTGCAAAAATTATTCAAACATTCAATATCTGATTATTTAGTCAGAAGCACTGGGCTGTTTTTTCTTAGATTGTAAAAATTAAAAAATGACAACAGCCACCACAACAATAGCCATCTGGTGTGAAGAATCAAAATTTACTTATTTTGTCAGAGCAGCAAAAATGTAATGTATTTTTAGTATGCAACAGAATTTTAGTAACTAGCTTACATGTGTCCTGAGATGAAAAAGGTTGAAAATCACACTTTACAATACTCATAGCGCCATTAGATACATACATTATATGATAAGTGTAATAAAATATGCTATTTTCCACTCCTGTATTCATCATTGCATTATAACAAGGGCAAGAAGAAAAACAAGACAGAAGAGTAGCAAAATTTAGACATAATAAAGAAATAAAATTCCAGGCCAATATCGCTGATGAACATAGATGCTAAAAACCTCAACAAAATATTGGCAAAACATATCCAGTGATACATTAAAAAGATCATACACCATGACCAAGTGGGATTCACCTCAGGGATGCAAGGATGATATAGTATTCACAAGTCAACAAATGTAGTACATCACATAAACAAAAGTAAAGATGAAAAATCACATGATCATAACAATATATGTGGAAAAAGCATTTGAGAAGGTACAGCACCCATTTATGATAAAAACACTGAGCAAAATGTGAGTCAAGAGAGCATTCCTCAACATAATAAAGAGACATATGAAAAGGTGCTCAACATCACTACCCATCAGAGCAATGCAAATTAAAATCACAATGAGATACCAATTCACACGGATGAGAATGGCCATCATAAACAAATCAACAAACAATAAGTGTCTAACAGAATGTGGAGAAAAGGGAACCCTAGTGCACTGTTGGTGAGAATGCAGACTGGTGCAGCCACTGTGGAAAACACTATAGAATTTCCTCAGGAAACTAAAAATGGAACTGCTTTTTGACCCATCAATTCCACTGCTGGGATTATACCCTAAGAATCCTGAAACACCAATCCATAAAAACCTATGCACCCCAATGTTCATAGTAGAACAATTGACAATACCTGAGAGCTGAAAGCAACCTAAGTGGCCATCAGTATGTGAATGGAACAAAGGAATTTACTACATTTAGAGAATGAAATGCTACACAGCAGAAAGCAAGAAGGAGGTCCTACCATTTGTGACAGCATGGATGGAGCTGGAGAGCATTATGCTAAGTGAAATAAGTCAGGTGGTGAAAGACAAATACCTTATGATCTCACCTTTAAGTGGAACCTAATGAACAAAACAAAGAAGCAAGCAAAATATAACCAGAGACATTAAAACTAGGAACAATCTGTCAGTAACCAGAGGGAAGGTGAGAGGGGATTATGGAGGGTAAAGGGGGGAAGGGTTTTCAGGAACATGTATAAAGGACACATGGACAAAACCAAGAAGGAGTGGAATCAGGGGAGCGAGGTGAGGATGGCTGGTGTGGGGGATGAGTGTTGGGGATTAAATATGGACAACTGCATTTGAACCACAATAAAATAATTTTAAAAGGGTAGCAAATTTTGATTAGAAAGAAAAATGTCATCAAGCAAATTTAAAAAATTGTAATGTTTGAGATGAAAAGCCTGGTGGTCTCTAATATAAGGAACCGCTATATTATGTTTACAATGGGTGTGCTAGGCAGGAGGCAAATGCAAATAAAGAGAGAAAACACATGTTTGAAGTCCCTGAAAATAATTTGCCACCACACATTGTTTCATTTGATAACATAATGAAAATAAATTTTTAGTTTGTATATTTCATGATACCATGGAAGGACTCTAAATTGGCTTAAGTTGAAACCATGTGTTTGGCACATGTCGCAAAACAAAAACATATCCAAACAGCATGTAAAAAAAGAAGAAATGATGTTCAGTAAGCATTATGAGCTTTGATCAAGCCAAGAGAAAAAGAGTAATGGCAACATCTCAATATATAAGAAGGGTAGATCCTCTCTATTCTTAAGAGTTTTTAAATATAAACTGGTATACTCTGTGTTCTTGTGCTTCTAATCACTTGTATATACTCTGTCTAACACACTATTTCTCCTCTCACTCATATTATAACTCTTGCACTTTCTTAAGTCTTCAGTTATAATTTACTTTCAAACAACATCAACAACAATGACAAAAGTCCTTTGTTTGCTTGCAGTGCCCCTTTTGCTCAGAGCCCATGCTGGCGTCATTTCCTTTGTGCCCCCTTTTATTGTCTCACAGCACTTCCTATCTAATATTATAATTGCCTGTTTAATTGTTGCTGTCCTTTACTAGACTATAAGCTCATCAAGGATAAAAGCCTATCTGCTTTGATTATAATTCTATCCCCAGCACAAAGAAAGGGACAACCACACAGTAAATGGAATAAGCAAAATAATGAAAGAATAACTAAGCAAAGTGTTCCACATATCAGTGACTGAAAGGCAACCTTTGTGCATGATATAATTTGAATTGTGCTAGAACAAATCTCTTTCTTAAAATAATCCCATTACCTGTGGGAAGAATTCTGTCCAGCAGATCTCCTCCTGGCTGCCACTGATGAGAAATAAATCGTCCTGGACACAATCTTGTTCTGGAAGTAAAGGGGGTGGCGATTCCCTCTAGAGGGGAATGGCCTGAGCCCTCCTCCCAAATGGCTTTTATTGAGAATGGTGTGTGTAGGTGTACACAGCATACATGGATAGCTCATCAGGCAATGTCAAAAGGCTATAGTCATACAAAAACTGGTATTATCTATAGATAACAATTGAAGGAACACGGAGATTTGTCATAGGTTAGTGTCTGTTAGTCATGCTAATGCCAGAGGGTCTTTAAGATGTGTTTCATGATACAAGGAGTTCACTTCTTAGGCCTTTAACTTAAACACCAGGTGTATATCAACAGAACCATGCAAAACAAAGCAGAGCAAGCTTCAAAGGATACAATGTATTTATCAGGCCCCATTCCCACGGGAACTCTCAGTGTTAGAGTTAGGTCATGTCTGCCACCTGTGTTACCTGGTTTTCCAGGGAGACTTACTAGCCCCTTTCAGAGCCTGCTCTGGTGGAGCTGCAATCTCTGAAACCATGTGGAGCAGTTCCCAACATCTTCCCCTTTTTTGTTTGTTATGGCAGCCTAACCAAAGGCACTGATGCCACTGTAATCAACAGGGTTATGCTAGGCAGGGAAGGCTTCAAAGAATAAAATGTACATTCTTTCTCAAGCCATATTTGACCCTGGGAGCTGTTTGTCCCAGTACAAGGCCACAGCTGCCTCTGGCATTGTTTTCAGTCTGAGTCAGATGTGGGGAGCAAAGCAGAAAAGAGATTAGGAGACTTTTTACAGATAGAATAAGAACTCAGGCTATGATGAAGCCAGAGAGTGAGAGTCTTTCTGCCCCTCTCTATCGTCCCCTAAGTCCTTCCTTGATGGCCCTTTCACAACTGTGCTTGTCTTTGGTCGTTCTTCCCTTGAGGAATCATCCTGTCATTGGCTAACTGGTCATCTGCCCAGGCCAAGCACGGTGAAGTGAGGGAGGCAGGGTCTGTGTCCCTGCCAGAAGCATATGTTCTGTCTCCTTAGTGGCTCACGGCCCCAAAGCCATTACACTCAGCCGTAGCTGTGGGACTCTTTTGTCCATTAATGAGGCTACAGCCTCTGAAACCAGGCAGGATGGCTCCCAACAATTACCTACTTGTCTTGGGATGTGACTTTCTAGTATTTACAATGAAAATTTTTTTGGATTATGAAGACCATTTCATACTCCCATAGTTCTTTCATGATTTTGTAAATGTATGGGTAAGAATAATGCATTAATATACTCTGTTTCCATCTCATTAGAGGATATGAGTACTGAGCAATGATATATACAAAATAAGATTCTATGGCAGCATTGTCCAGTAGATTATTTGTAAATGACAGCAATGCTTCTAGTACAACTGAGAAAATGAATTTTAAATTTTATCTAAATTGAATTAATTTTAATTAACAATTAACATAATTTTAATTCATTAAGTTAAATACAGAAGATATGAATTGCATAGAGAAATTGTAGAAGAAATAAATACCAGAAAGAGAAAATGGAAAGCAATGTGGAGTCCTTCAAAAACCACCCTATAAGGCTCACAAGTCCAGTTCTTGATCAGGAACAATTTAAGTTGAATAATACATGACAATGACACAGCCATAAAGGAATGAACAATCTGAGAGATAGGTAAGCTACAACATATATATATATATGAATTTGTATAATTATGAATCAGATATATATATATAATTATGAATGGAGAATACTGTTATATTACCATCCCCATAATCAAGGATTCACTAAGATTGATGGGGAATTTATCCAAAGAAACCCAAAAATCTAATTCAAAAGATTATAAGCACCCCTATGTTTATTGTAACATTATTTACAATAGCCAAGATTGGGAAGCAGCTCAAGTGCCCATCAGTGGATGAGTGTGTAAAAAGCTGTGGTACATTTACACAATGGAATGTCACTCAGCCACAATAAAGAAGGAAATCTTATGCTTTGTCACAGCATGGATGTACCTGGAGAGTATTATGCTAAGCCAGTAAGAGAAACACAAATACCATATCATTTAACTCATATGTAGAATCTAATAAACAAATAAATATTAACAAGTGATATAGTGACATACACATAGAGACTAGTTTGACCACTCTCAAAGGAAGGGCAGGTGGGGTGGTAGAAGAATCAACAAAAAAAAGAAGGAGGAAGAGGAAGAAGAGAAGGAACAGAAGGAGAAAAATAAAAGAACTTGTGGACATGGACAACAGTGTCGTGATTACAGGTGGGAGAGGGTTGGTGGGATGTTGAGGAGGGTGATAGTGGGGATAAATGGAAATGGATAGAGACTTGACTTAGGGTTTTGAACACACAATACAGTATACAAATCATGTGTGGTAGGATTGTGTACCTGAAAACTGTATAATTTTGTTAACAAGTCACCCAATAAATTCAATAAGAGATAAAAAGAAAAGATTGGCTGATTCTGGAAAAAAGCACTGTGTTTTTCTCGGAGACTAGAATTCCACTGTAGTATACCCAAATCTGCCTTTCTTTATTTGATTTAAGTTAATTAAATTACAATCTATCATTTATTACAGCACTTTTTCTTTTTTATTTAACTCATCTTTCTACTTGTTCTTATATTTAGCATTTTTAATGTTGTTGAATCATAGCATGCTAATTTTTCCATAATTCTTAGTGATGTATGAGGACTTCCCAGCCAAAAACTAAGACCATTTAGGAAGTATTTAAAGAATTAACAGTCACCAGAATCAATAAATGTATTGCTTCATTCCTAAGTTTGAGATAAATCTCTCATGTGTGCAAATAATTTATCTAATAATTATATTTTACTATTGGTGAAGAAACTTTAGCTAAATATGCAAATTGTGATGTTCTTTGCCTTTCTGTAATTTGACACAATTATATGTGCTTAACATCCATAATTTATGACTAAGTAAATGTTCATAAAATATTTCATCTTTGGTGGTTGCCAAATGTATGGTTTGAAAAATGTAAAATTATAGAAGTTAAAGGTAATAAATTCAAGTAGAATGATCTGAAACAAAGGCCATCCTTATACTGATAAACTTTGAAGACTGGTTTTAGCAATTATCTGGCTGCTTCTGATATATAATCTTTTTACACAAATGTTAGCATAATTTCCCTGCTCTACCTAGATAATTGTTACAGATTTGTCCACCCAAAACTAAAATATCAATTGATTTAGTGAGTTAAGTAAAATAACCAGTCAGTTAATTAGGGAAAGAAAACATTAAATTAATAGTTTCACTCTAGTGACTGAGCAAATTGACCAGTTAGTTGAGTTGGAAATGTTGCTCCAGAAGCCTGAGCTAGAGTAGACTAAGTGTCATCCCTTTGATAAAAATATGAAAGCTTCAACTGAATCATTTTATTTGTGATTATGTATATACAATAGTATGCATATTATATACATATAGTAGTTTACAGTACTATACATAAACTAGTTATACACTAGTTTATAATTATACACACACACACACTTATGTGCATGTACAAGGTTTTTCCAGAAGGTATCCGGTCATGTAATATGAAAAAGAGAGATTTATTGAAGAAGATACAAGATACAACAAACATTGTACATAGGACAATGATGCCTTGGTCCCCTTCAAGTAGTCACCTTGGAACCTCACACAGTTCTCCCAATCACTGTCAGCTGTCCCATTGTATTTTCCTGAATCTTATCAATGGTCTGAAGTCTCTTCCTTTTCAAAAGTGAATTTAGTTTTGGGAAAAGCCGGAAATCACAGGGAGCCCAATCTGGGGTGTAGGGGGGAAAAGACACCTGGGTGATCTGATGTTTCACCAAATATGTCTCCATGAAATGTGATGCATGAGTGGGCATATTGTCATGTGGAAGCTGCCAATCACCAGTTCCCCATAGCCGAATCCTTCTGAATCATCTGAATAGTTTCTGTGTAAGAATGTTCAAGCTTAACATAAAATTTGATGCAGATTTGTTGCTCTACTTGCTCAGTCATTTTGAATGTAACGGCCCCACAGTATGCATGCTCATTCAACAGTGTCTACCACCCCCACTGACTAGTACAGTGAAGTCATCATTGTTCATTCATGCATATTCCAGTCCACTCCTCCCTGGCTGCCTGGTTACATTGATATAATACAAATCGTTCTTTTTATATTAATAAAGGCTGGATGTTTTCTGGACATATCTTGTATATATGTTTATTCATATTAATTGTTTAAAAAATCTTACTTAAAATTAAGCTTTGTCAAGAGTAGTTTTAGAAGCTATGTCAATGTGAAGTATGAAAATGAGTGTAGTTTTATGAAGTTAAAGCTGTGGATGTTCATATGTCAATAAAGGATTTTAGTTTTAGAATTTTTTATTATACACCTTTGCCAAATCAATCAACATGGACTATCTTAGTGCAAGTTCAGCTGAAACCGCAGAAATACTTGCTTTTACTGCCATACTAACATGCTGAGGAACTGAGCTATTATTCAGTTTTTAGTAAGTTGTATTTGGAAACAGTTTCAGTTCCCCCTTGTCTCTGAGACCAACTAGATGCAGACTAAATTCAAATTGGCCCAGATAAAGAATTAAAATGAACATCTAGTTAAGCCTAAATCTAAATGTCTTTTCAAACTTCAAAGTGATTCTTTGGAGAATAAGTTATTTGCCAGGTTCAATTCACTATTATACATCTCCATGGTTACAGGTACAGTAATGCACATATTTACAGGTTACATTAGGTCATCAAATATCTCTTAGTAAGGCAATGAAATGATATACAAAGCATAGAATCTACAGGTATTGTATTGGATTGGCCAAATGTTAATTGCTTTTTTTTTCCTGGAAGATAAATCTAGTAACACTTAGTTGTCTTTAGCTTTATTCAAAACAGTTTTGTTAGATCATGTTGTGAAAGCTGTCACATTGGCATGCATTAAAATAACTTATCAAAGTTGGTGAATTTTTGTGTAGCCATTTTAACATTGAAGATGGAAGAAAATATGCAACATTTTTTGCATATATGCTTTATTTCAAGAAAGGTAAAAATTAAATTGAGGCACATAAAGAAAATGTGTGCAGTGTGTAGAGAAGGTGCTGTGACTGATGGAATGTGTCAAAAGTGGTTTGTGAAGTTTCATGCTTGAGATTTCTCACTGGACAGTGCTCCATTTTGGGGTAGATCACTTGTAGTTAGTAGCAATCAAGTAAAGACTTTAATTGATAACAATCAACATTAAGCCATGCAGGAGATAGCCAACATACTCAAAATATTCAAATCAATAAAGTTATTGGTGAAAATGAAAAATATGTCTTTTATTTTATGAGAAAAATCATACAGACCTTTTGGCCAAAACAGTATAAACCATCTACTTTAGGGAGAGAGATCATGGTAGGCTCATCAGCCTATTTACTTTTTGTTTGGTCTCAGGACCACAGTTCCAAATGCTGAATAAACATTTGAATGTTTTCATCTAGATGAATATTAATACTTAAAACTCAAAATATCCGCAAGTTGGATTATTGTTATCTTCTTATTTAAATTTTGCAAATCCCTTCAGTGCATAAATTCAGGAGTCATCATTTAAATGCCTACTAACTATAAAACCACACTAGTCAGTAAGAATTTCTTATTAATTTTATATCTAAATTTCCTATCATCTCTATCCCTGTCTCTGTCTCTGTCTCTACTTAACTTTAACCGTAGCTCTGCTCTATCTCTATCTACCTCTAGCTGTAGTTCTTTCTTTATCTCCACCTCTATCTCCCCTCTTTCATTTATCCTCTATTATTTTCATTCCTGTCACCACTATTTTTATCCAATTGTCTAATTCATCACATTTGAATTTAATACCTTAGTCACCTAACCTCCAATGTGTCCCAGCTACAATCTGTTCAGACTTACTAAAGTAAAGCTTTAGCCATTTTGCTCAATGCCATGAAAAATCTTATGTGGCTTCTCCTTACCAAATAAATGAGTCCAAATTCCTAAGGCAAGTATGAAATTCTTGTAGTCTAATGATAACCTACATTTTCCAACCTGATCCCCAACTACTTCCCTTCACATACTTTATATGATAGTCAAACTAGACTATTTGTCATTCCACAAATCTGACACTAATTTTCTGTCTGTTTTTTCCCCCCCTGGGAATAGCACTTTCTATGTCTTTGTTTTCTGAAATCTCGGACACCCTTCAAGTTTCACCTAAAGTTCCTTTTTTTTCTGTGTAATGTACTCTGTTTCTCTTGTCAAGAAGTGATTTCTACTTTGTTTGGACCCCAGAATAATATTTTTATTCCTCTTATTGAATGTGCCCCATATTGCAAAAATAATGGTTATTTATTTTTGTGAGTGGTCCTGCTACTCAATTAGAGTCATGACTACAAGAGTTTAAGCTTATTCATTCCTATACCTCCATAACAACTAATATCTTATACTTAGTAACAGCTCCAAAACATTTGTAAACTGAATGGCTAACTACAAATAAATCAAATATTTAAATTTAGAGCTTTTCTCAGAAGAGCTTTAAATGCTTCAAGGGTATTATCTCACATCTCAAAAACATTCTTAGGAACAAAGAAAAGGGATGGTTGCCATTATCTTTTTAAAGGACTAAGAGGCAAAACAACATCCCAGAGTTGGTACCAGAGTTGCATATCCAAGATGCCTGACTACTAGACAAGTGTTCATCCTTTTTACCATGATTGCTCTCAAATTAAATTAATTCAGATTAGTTTGGAAGTAAACTTCCATTTCTTTTCCTTATCCAAGAGTTAGCTTTAATAGCCACATTTCCCTGGCTGGATTTTTGCCTCAATGTCCAACTGTCCTCAATTCTTCCTCTACCCTGTGCCCACTGGCAGTTATCAGTTCTCACTCCTCCTTATCCCTTGTGTGGAAATGTACTCTGGTTGGTGTCCTTTCTCTTGCTTGTTTTACTTTGGATGAACTAGTAATTAGTAGGCTTGTTCAATTTCTTTTTCTTTTTTTTCTATTCTGTGGCCATCCCTCAAATGAGCTGAATTTACCTGCACTAAATTTTACATGCCATGGGTAGCCTCACACATTGCAAGGCAGGAAATGGCTGCAGCTAAGAGAAGAGAAGATAATGAGCCTATTTTCTAAGAGGTGAGATCATTTTTAAATATGTAATTACTTTTTAGATACAGATGGTTTTTAGACTCCCCTTTATTTTATTTTATTTATTTTTATTTTTTATTTTTTATTTTTTGTCATCTAAGGTCATGGAAAAAGTAGGAAGAAGTTGTCTCCTGGGATAATAGAGACACCTGAGCTGTCAGGCACCATTTAAGTATAAACATCATGCTTTGCTAACCACTAGTGTAAATAAGATGCCCGTGGGCTGGATCATGATGAATATTCTACTGTGGCAATAAAATACATCAGTTTTTGATCTAACAGTAAAAACTAAGAATGGGAGAGACAGTCACTGTTTGACAAGTCCAGTCTTGAGCACAGTGTTCCAATGTTTCAATTAGTAATGATATGATGGATGTGTGTGTGGGGGGGGAGTGTGTGTATAAAACATAATTCCTGACAGCAGAATCCTCTGAATCATATGACACAGGCTATACCTCTACAATCCCCAAAACCAATTGAAAAGAAAATAATATTGGACAACTTTTAAATTTTATTTATCTTGATACCAAGTAGCTGGATTGAGTGTTATGGTTTATCTTTTTATGTGATTATTCTGGGAATGAATTTTGTAATGCTATTTATTACTTGTAATAAACTTGGAGCTGTCAGGATTTTACCTATTCCTATGAAGAAAGTGCCAACCCCCAACCTACTTGCCCTTCTAAATCATAATCTAAATTAAAGGGCTGTGTGTGTGGGGGGGGGGCTCTGCCCACAGAGCTTCCCCTGGCCACCACAGATGAGAACATGTCTACCAAGACATGATCTACTTGGGGAGAAAAGTCTGACCAGTCTCTCAGAGGAGAAAGGTGCGGAGCCTCTCTTTCAATGGGCTTTTATTGAGTTTACCTTGCATAGGGATGCATATCAAAGAAAGGAAGTATGGTGTACAGGTAACATTTCTGGGATTACAGGGGTCCTTTTGAGTCAAGGTCTGGTAGACAGGGTGATGCCAATTGGTTGTAAAACCTTGGTAAACAAACTTATTTTGTGCTTGGGCAATAAGCATTTAAATTGAGGACATTCTTTTCTTAAAAAATTATTTTAATTGTTGTTCTTGTACAGTTTTCTGTCTTTTACTCTCATCCTAGCCCACTGGCCCAGCCCTCCCCACCTCCTTCCCATTCCCCCCTCCCTAGTTTTTATCCATGTGTCCTTTATACTTGTTCCTGTAAACCCTTCCCCTTTTCCCCTGATCTTCCCTCCCCTCTCCCCTCTGGTGACCATCAGTCTATTCTCAATTTCAGTGTCTTTGGTTATATTTTGCTTGTTTGTTTGTTTTGTTGAGTAGGTTCCTGTTAAAGGTGAGATTATATGGTATTTGTCTTTCACTTCCTGGCTTATTTCACTTAGCATGATGCTCTCCAGTTTCATCCATGCTGTTGCAAAGGGTAGGAGCTCCTTCTTTCTTTCTACTGCATAGAATTCCATTGTGTAAATGTACCATAGCTTTTTTCTCTTTTCTTTTTTTTCTTTATTTTAGTTTTAATTGTTGTTCTAGTACAGTTGTCTGTCTTTCATAGTTTTTTGATCTATTCATTTACTGATGGGCACCTTGGTTGCTTCCAACAATTGGCTACTGTAAATTGTGCTGCTATGAACATAGGGGTGCATAGGTTCTTTTAGATTCGTGTTTCAGGGTTCTTAGGATATAATCCTAGCAGTGGAATTGCTGGGTCAAAAGGTAGATCCATTTTTACTTTTCTTAGAAAATTCCATACTGCTTTCCATAGTGGTTGTACCAATATGCAATCCCACCAACAGTGCACTAGGGTCCCCTTTTCTCCACAGCCTCTCCAACACTTGTTGTTTGTTGCTTTGTTTATGATGGCCGTTCTGACTGGTGTGAAGAGGTATCTATCTCATTTTGGATTTAGTTTGCATCTTTCTGATAGCTAGCAATATTCAGCATCTTTTCATGTGTCTCTGGGTCCTCTGTATGTCCTCCTTAGAGAAGTGTCTGTTCAAGTCCTTTGCCCATTTTTTAATTGGGTTGCTTGTCTTCTTAGAGTGGAGTCATGTAAGTTCTTTATATATTTTAGAGATTAAACCCTTGTCTGAGGTATTATTGGAAAATATGTTTTCCCATGCAGTCAGTTCTCTTCTTATTTTAATACTGTTTTCTTTAGCCATGCAGAAGCTTTTTATTAAACTGAGGACATTCTTCGTAAAGCAGGTTTTACAGGACTTTATGCATTCTTCCTTAGGCCTGATCATCCCCCACCAGGAAATGCCCAATCCAGCACAGGGCTACACCTCCTTTTGGCATTGTTTCAGCCTTGAGTAAGGCAGGGGAAGCAGGGCAGCCAAGAGATTAGGAGAGTTTTTACAGATAGAATGAGGATTCAAGCTATGATAAAGCTGAAGGGTGAGGGTCTTTTGTCCCTCCTCCACAATCCCCTAAGCCCTTCCCTGTTGGCCACTTTGCAACTGTGCCTATCTTAGCTTGTTTCTTCCTTAAGAAATCTTACCCATCATTGACTACCCAGCGATCCTCCAGGGGCCAAGCAGGGTGAAGTAAAAGGGCAGAGGTTGCACCCCTGCTGGGGGGATAAGTTTTGTCTCCTTAGTGGCTTATGGTCCCAAGGTCCCCTTGCTGTGCAGCCTTTTTTGCCTGTTGATGGGGTTATAGCTTCTGAAACCAGGCAGGACAGTTCCCAAAAAAAGCCTTATATAATGTTTTCCCTCCTGGAAGACTAACTCACATCTAATTCACTCTGTGGTGTATGACAACTACATAAGTAAATACTTTATCATTTATTCTAATCAAAATATTAATATGTATTCAATCTATAATGTCATCCACTTCTGCCTGAATCCACTAAACTATGTTATATAAATGATAATCAGTAAAACCTGACCCCAAAATATGTTTTGGGTAATGATGAATGCTATATTGTGAAATTATTTCCATAGCAGAATATAAAGTTAGAGAAAAATAATGGGTCAAAGCTTGTTGCACTTGTCTTTTCTTTATCATCATGTGTATCACAAATCTAAATTCACAGAGGATTTCCAGTGAAATTTCTAATGTGGAGATTATGGCATAATGTACTGTAAGTAAGGATGACCAAAGATGATTAAATAATACAATACAATATTAAGTGATTTATGTGACTTTAATTTAAACAAGACTTCAGTACTTCCCACTCTATAAGAAAAAAATTAACTTAAACAAATAAATTGTTAAATAACATTAGATTCACTTTTAATGAAACAAATCAAATAAGAGTAGTCATTTTTTTCAGTGATATGAAAATAATAAAAGGATATTTGTGAATGTAATGAAAATAAAAACAGAGATGAAATTGTCCTGTAAATAATAATACAAAGTGGCTGCTTCTGCCAAAGTACTGTCAGGTGATACAGATTATACAGCACCATAATTATGTATCAGAGCTAACATACATAAATGATTATAAATTAATGGTTTGTGTAACAAAATCATATGTTATAGTTTTTCACTAGGTATATACATAATCACAGGGAACAAAGGACCTTTAAACAAACACAATTATGAAATTAATCTAAAATTTTATGTTTTATACACAGTATAAATTATGAAATAATTTGTAATATGATTAAGAATGAACTTATATACCTAGACATTTGAATGAGTTGGCTTCATTATATACAGTTATTACTACTGCCTGTGTGATAGATATTCTCAACCTTACTGTAAGTACCTTAACAGTAAGTCAATCCAGGAAAAGTTACAAAACTGGAAATTAAATTTATCACAGGTTATGCGATTGGTTCCAAGAACTAAAAACTAAATTAGAAAGATTATTTCTCTTATAAATTTGCCTATGTTAATTACAAATAATATAGTAATTTTGCAAGTTGTGCCAGTCTCAGGCTTCATGAATACCTCAGTTTTTCTTTAATATTTCATTCTTTTCATTTGATAAGTTAAAGACTAAGAGTGAAATTTCCCCCAAATATATCATCTCATTTTGTTATGTACTTGAGAATCCTGTACATCTTTTTCTGTTTGAAGTGCAGCCATGTTGTACCCATTGAATAACCTCTTCTTTGCAGTAAATATTGTCTCTCCACTGTGCTCTTTTATGTTTTTGACAAGCTCAATAAGTGGGAATATATACATAGCAAGGATGTGAACAGATATAACTGTCTGCTTTATTAAAAATTTCTCAGGAAACTAAATGTTATGTTCTGATAATATACTCAAAAAGTTGTTAGTGTTTATGCATAGTATGGTTTCAGTTTACTAATATTTAGTCAATGCCAGAAACATGCATAAGTGAAATTCAGTTAGAAGAAAAGGAAAGGATGTAAATCATACTTCTTTGAGAAAAAGCTTTGTGTTAATGTTTATAATAAGATTCCATTTGTGTGAGCAGTAGAATGTGTCTACATGACATCAAAACATCTGGATGCAAAGTGAAAATTGTGGTCCATCATTTAGATGTTTCTAAACATCCAGATGCTTTATGTTGGTTAGACAAAGATTCCAGATAATTAATTGAATGGCTTACCTTCACAGTTAATATGAATGTATTACTCTATTTTATACTCTGGAGAGGCAGTCACAAGAAGTCAAAGGTGGAGCATGAGATAGTACAGATGGAGTGATTAAATACCTACAATTATTTGGTGCTTATGCAGTTCCCAAAATTGACTGCTGCCTTTTTTTGTTGTATCTATAAAACAACTTAGCATAAAATATTTTCTTCTGAAAATCCTACTATTTATTCTTTTAGAATAAATGTGTTGATTCTTTGCAAAACTATAAGATTTCTGGGAGTTAACAGGTATTAAACAGGTAGATTAAAAGTAAATAGATTTAGATATAGCCTCCCTCAAGTGTCAATGCATTTTAAAAACAGAATGTTTTAATTATAAATATCAAAAACAAAAGAAACTTTTCAACCTCTAGAGTCAGTTAAAAAGCGTCTATTGAGCATGTATATATAATTCCTTCACTAAACATTGAGTCTTCCTATGTACTAGGCATTGTGCATAGGATCAAATAGTTTTTGCCCTCAAGTAACTCACATTCCAGTAGAGGTGATATAAATGTTAACAGATAATATTAGAGTAAGATAAGTGCCAAAAGAACCACATGCAAAGTGTTATTGAAACTTCAGTAATGAAGCCACTGTCTGCCTAGGGTGGTGGAAGTGAAGTTGTAAAGGATAGTTTGATAGGAAAAATGTTGTTTGTGTGCAAAATCCTGAAAGAAAAGGGCAAAGAGAACAATTTAAAAATCTAAAAAATGCAAAAAGTCTCCTTTTTAAATATATCAGAGAGTAAAAAGGAAGACAGAATTAAATAATCAAACTCCAAGAGAAAAGAGAAAAATTTACCCTGCATATGCCAAACATTTTACCTTTCATTTTCCTCAAGGAATTTGCTGATTCATAAGAGACATGAATAGAGGATGGTAAGCTAAGCAGCTGTGAAGAAGTGGTCACTAAGTCTCTGAGGAGTCTACAGAGCTTTTTGGAATTTCATAAGGCTGAGAAAGAAAAAATGGATGCCACAGCTCCCAAAGCAGCCAATAAATGACTGGCAAAGATCCAAAAGAAAAGGGAAGAGCAGAAAAGTGAACCTGACAGACCAAGCAGATTTTCTTCTCTAAGTATTCATCAAATTGTAAGTGCTGCTGCAGATGGAGTTGTGGTCCAGGGACTTGGTGGTTGTGAGCAATGAACTGAATGAACTACACAGAGTAAGTGAAGAAGTGAGATTTATTAAGAAAAGTGCACTTCCCAAGATATGGGGAAGGGACACATCTGTTAACAAGAATCGCCCCCCTTCCTCTGAAATGGTGAGGGCTTTGTTTCCTTTGTTGGGATTTTTATGGTGCATACACAAGTGGCTATGTAAGTTTTAAACTTCTGTGCATGCAATTTCCCACAGTCTTCCTTGATTGCTCACCTAGGGGTCAAACGCAATGCTAACTTATTGTAATAGCATGATAATGAAGCAAGGTGAAACAGCCTGTCAGCTACACCTAGGGTGTGCATGCAGGACCCTTGCTGGGTGCCACAAGGTGTTTCTTGGTAACCAGGACACTGGACATCTGCTGGCTGATGGCAGTGTATTGTCTCAGGGCTTCCTTATTCCTATTCTGTCTCCTGCCTCATGACACAAATATGGAAGTAGAGAAGCCTAGCAGATTTTGGCTGTTAAGAAGTTTAGGTGCTAAGATTGTATCAGTTAGAATTTGATTAAGGCATCAGAACTTCTCTGAGCGAAATGAATAAATGATTTACTATATGTTTGGATCTTGTGCAATTGTGGAAGCCGAGGTTGAAAACAATGGAAGACGGATGCTTCTATACCTGAGGTAGGTCTACAGTTGCTAATGGTCAGCAGGGCAAGAATTTGAGAAGAAAACCAAGCAGAGAAGAATCAGGGAAGACTACAACTCATAAGGACTAACTGAAACCCAAGAGGAGACAATGCAAACTGTGTTTGTCTATCACTGTCTTCAAGTTTATCAATGCATGTAACTTGCAGAAGGAGCTGCCAAATTTTGCCATGGAGTTGCATGTGTGCCTAACCCTGGACTCAGAAAAGCTGAAGGAGATATTGTAGGAGCTGGAGTAGTTGTACACCTGGTTGCTGCTCTAACCTACCAAGGTGAGTCAGCAAATCAGACACAATGTGCACGAGCTGCAATGGTGCCTGGACTTTTATGCTTATACCAACTTTGAAAACATAATAGCTGGTGCTTTACTTTCACTTTCCAAATCTCACATAACTTCTTTTCGAGAAGTCAATATTAAAATAGAACCAAACAGAGAAAGGAATCCTAAGAAGTATAGTTCTTCCTTGATTCAGTACAAAACCGCCAAAGGCAGACCCTTCTCAACTTGACATCCATATACACTTCTTTAACCCATATTAGTCTTCTGTCTTAAAAAAAAAAAGAGCACAACATAGTACAGCTCTCCTTTGTACCACTGAAAGCACATTAACAAAAAGAAAGTACTTATCCAATTTGGGGTGATTCTTTTTCATTTTTTTAAAATTTTAATTGTTGTTCTTGTGCAGTTATCTTTCTTTTACTCACATCCCAGCCCACTACCCCAACCCTCCCACCTTCCCAATTTGGATTATCTTATCCAAATTATTCCTATCTTAACTGAATCATGTTTCATGCATTGGTCACCTCAGGCTGCCATAACAAAGTAGCACAGACTGGGAGACTTAAACCATACAATTTTTTCCTCACCGTTATGGAGGCTAGAAGTACCAGGTCAAGGTGTCAGTAAGTTTGGTTTCTTGTGAGATCACTCTCCTTGGTTTGTAGATGGTCACCTTCTGGCTAAGTCTTCACGTAGTCTTCATTTTTAAAAAATCTGTGCACATGCATATTTGGTGTCTTTTTTCTTCTTGCTTTTACTCTTTTTATAAGAATACCAGTCAAATTAATTAGGGTCAACCCTAAGGGCTTCTTTTAATTTTATCACCTTTTTAAAGGCCCTATCTCCAAAACTGTAAGACTCCGAGGAACTGTGTTAAGATTTCACTACATGAATTTTTGGGGGGGCCACAATTCAACTCATATCACTCTTTTTGTCTTTGATGACCTGTAACTTAAATAGTGAAATCTAAGTTAACTACTGTTACCTTATCTTCCATTAGATGGTAGAGGAATAGTAGAATAGTAAAAAAAAATGGTTAATACCTACACAAACATATTCATTTCAAAATTAGTAATAAATACTCAGAATTATAATATTGCTCCTTTTGGAAACTGATCATGTTTATAGAAACTATCTACAACACTCCCTGATCAGTGAGGCTCAGGTGGTTGGGCATCATCCTGCAAAGTCAAAGGTTGCTGGTTCAGTTCCCAAGCAGGGAATATGCATGGGTTGTGCATTTGTTTCCCCATTGGGGCACTTATAAGAGTTAAGTGATTGATGTTCCTCTCTCACATCAATGTTTATCTCCCTCTTTTTCTCCTCCTTCCCCTCTCTCTAAAAATAAATGTATAAAATATTTTAAAAGTATGTATAACTTCATACTTCCATTACTCATTAGATATTACAAGTACTTTGACTGGTTCTTAACTATTGGAATAAGTGACCTAAATCTTCATTCCTGAAGTTTCGAGGCCATTATTCATCTTGCCTGCATTGAGTTGTTTTATTTTTTGTTAACTTTCATCCAAAGACATCCTGAATATCAAATATATTCCTCTCATTCTCCTCCCTATGAATGAACAACCCAAAAATTCCTGTTGGCAGTCAGGATCCATAACACTAAATAGATAGTAATTTTTTTTGACTGTAGATTCACTGGCAACAGAAGTTCTAAAGGGACAGGTGACAGTCTTAACTTCTAGTTTAATGGAAATATTGCTATGTCCTCAGGTGGATGCCTTTCTCTCTTGGGAACTAAGACCACTAGAGTAATAGAGCCTAAAATGTTGGGGAAAGTAAGCAAAAACTTTGCTTATAAATTATAAGGGATAATTTATTTCTTGGACTCCTAAATTGTGTCTATGGGGGAACAAAATCATATATTAGTTACCAAAGTAGAGCATAACTGCATAGTGGAAAATGTCACCATCAACACAAAAGTTATTACCTCACAGATGGAGTCATAACTAAAACTTAAAAGGGCTGTTCCACTATTCTATAAGCGCAGTTGCTTCATGGTAGTGGTAAAGACAATAAGATCAAGAATTCTATGATCATGAGCCCATAGCTACATTTCCTTTACCATAAAATGAATCTCTTGATCAGAAAAAAGCTCTTATTATACTTTGTACCTCATTTATTTTAATTTTTCTGTTCTCTTTCTATTTTCCCCACCCTGACCGCACCCTCCACCACTTCTAACCTACAACCTCTTAGTGATTAATAGCTGTGTGTTATTCATTTTGGTAATTTTAACAAATATAGCCTAAAATTAGGTACATGATCAAAGGATACTGACTAAATAAATAATAGATTAAGTCAACAATGTCAAATACAACTGAGCATTCAAACAATGAAAGGGCAAATATTTAAAAAGGAAAATATATTTTAGAAAAAAAACATTTAAAGATAGAAATAAAGAGGTGAAATGAAAGTAGAGGATCTCAGGATAGCAAACTCCCTTATTAGCTATATGAACTTGGGCCTCTGATAGAAATGAATGTTTTTGTCCCCCAAGCACTAACCCTAGTATTTGAAAATGAGGATTTGTAGAAGTAATATTTGTTAGATTAGGTTATGAGGGTGGGGTCCTAATGATGGAACTAGTGGCCATATAAAAAGAAGAAGAGGTGTATGTGTGCATGCACATACATATATGAAAAGTCCTGTGAAATCATAATGAGAAGGAACCTTCTGCAGGCTAGGATGAGAGTCCAAGCCAATACTTTGATCTTGGACATCTCAACCTTGAAAACTGAGAAAAAAAATTCTGTTGTTTAAGCCCTCCAGTGCAGTACTTTATTATGGCAGCCTCAGCAGATTAAAAAAGCCTCAATTTCCTTCTATCTAAATTGAATATAAAAGATGACAGAATTTGTTAGAATAGTAGAGATAACGTATGTAGAGTGGATAACCAGTGTTCAACAATAGTAGTTAATGTTTCCAGTCAATTGCGCACAACTATTTTGCTAACTTGACAAATCCTTTGTCCTTTGATTCTTTTGTGTGACCATTTGATCATTTACTTTACTCTGCTATTCATCTGCAGATTGATTATCTGCTGACTGCATGGTCTTGTGATACTTTGGCCTGTGCATTCATAAACTTTTGACATTTATGGCCTACCTGGACTCTGACTCACCACTGACCTGATTCTGCTTTCCTGATGCTTTGCCTGGTCCCTTTGACTGAAAATGACTGGGCTTGTATCTTGAATCCATATGGTAAATCAGAGATTATTTTTAAAGGAATTCATACCCCATAATTTCATAAAATTCCTGACAAAGTATACATTAAAAAACCATAGCATGTTGTCATTTCAATCTGCTCTTACATTAGCATTTAATGTTTTTATTATAATTCTTCTTCTTTTTAGATTTCTGTACTTAATTATGAATAGTACTTAGTGCCTTAGATGTCCAGTAGGGTTATTGTTGGCTTCCTGAAACAGACAACCTTACATGTATCACTGCTTTACAAATTTCTGAAGTAGTGAGCCTTTGATAATCTCATGAAAGTTAAGGGTATTTCTACCACCACTATGGGAGACTGTTCTGCATGGCATGGACCCAACTTCCACTCGGAGATGCACAGGACCCGTACCCATCGATAGGTTCTCCCATGGGAAATCAGGCATGCATTGTACCTAGACTGCTTTGAGACTTGTTTTTGCTAAAACTCCCTCACCCTGAATTGAGACAGCAAGTGCTTACTGTAACTCCCTAAAATCCATGCTAAACCTTCCAAGGATGAGTGTAACCAGTTCAACCACTTTTCCCTTTGCATTTGCAAATATCCTTCTGTGATGTGATTAGCAGCATCCTCTCCTTTGTTTTCTGTAAAAGGTAACCACCTAAAGTGAACCTGTGCATAGTAAACGAGGACCATCATGCAATGTGCCAAGAAAGGGAATAAAAGCTTGACAAGACAAGGGTCAAGGTGCTGTCCCTTTGAGAGAGTGGCAGTGGTGCTTTGAGGCATTTTCTCCTCTTGAGAGAGAAGCCATGTCATCCCTTTTCCTCCATAGGACTCAGTAGTCTGTGTCAATTTCTCAAATCTCATCACATCTGCTTGTGGTGGACCCCACAAGCCAGCATCTGCACCAACCACCACTCCCAAATATCTATATGCATTTCTGCATAAAATTGTGTATACAATTTCAGGAAGTTCATGAGCATTTTGAAATCTAAGATTTGAAGTCTAGATTATGAATTTCAGTATTATTCATTCCTCTTACCTCTACCTGCTTTAAAGATATTTAAGCAAAATATTGTCTAGTGTTGAAAATTAATTTGTAAATAATGTATACCTGGGCAATAGTTAAAAGGAACTGCCAGGTGGAGAAGGATATGGAAAACAGTAATACAAAGATTCTAACTCATGAACACTGTGGTGATATGATTTATTGATCTTTAACAGTTAAGGACAAGATATTACCCTTCTTGTGTTGTCCATTTGAACAGAGATATGCCACCATGAAGAATTTTTCAGCTGCCATGTTAATGACTAATTAAGTTTGGCAGCAATGTTACCAAGTGGCTCACATCCTACTCTTTGCTGGGCATTTTACTCTTCACTGTTGCTTACAAACATCATTATAGTAAGTCATGGCTTTGGAATTTCTGTAGTTCGTGAATTGATATGTGAGCTGTTATTTGACTTTTTTTTTCATAACTTGATAAAACTCTCCAACATGTACTGGCATCACTTTATAATCAAGTCCTTCAATGTGGGTTCTCCAAAGACATACATTGTAATAGTTTACCCATCATATTTACTGTGACATCAAATTGACATCATAATATATTCTTTTTGGACTTGTATCCTTGTACATTTTCTTATTCTAATCTCTCATTATAATGACATCAAAATTGGTTCTCTTCAGATTTTCACTGAAGTTATTATGAAATAGTTAAAATCATAGCTACTCCACATTAAGCTGCACAGGAAATCAGCATTGTAAAAGAAACTTAAATATGGTCCTGATGAATAATTAATGATTACATTTAGTGATTGTTTAGTTTAAACAACTCTCTCTTTCTATCTGAATTTAAAATGTCCCCAAAAGACAGTATTACACATTAAGAAAATAACTAAGTACCTAGCAACCAGGAAAATTGCATTTTTGAGTGAGGTAATTTTGAATTGAAGTTTACAATACATCCAATAGTTTAACCTGTGTTTTATTAACTGGAAAGTAAGCTAATTTTTCATTTTAAGTTGATTTGTAAAATAACTTGTCTCTGATGTAGCTATTTAAAAAAAAGAAGTTACAAATATCACACTTCTACCAGAAACTATCAACTTAGCTAAAGCAGTCTTCAACTCTCTGGATGTCAAAAACCGAGAAGAAGGATCTGTGAAATAAACCTTTTAAACCACTTATTAATAGAGATTGGTAAAAAAAAAAGTTTGCTTAGAAGTAAATGAATGACATCCTTTACCTGTGTAAGGAGTCACCACTATTAATACTATTGGGAATCTTTAATACAAACCAATGTACTTAATATTGTTGGTAGCAAAAGATGTGGCATATTCCCTGCTTTCAAAGAATGTACACTCTAATTGTGGGGGGGGGATCATAAATTTTAACAGCTGATTGTCAATAAATACAAGGCTGCCCCATTAAAGACTTGATAAATGTTTGGTTAAGATGATCAGTTCTGCAGCAGGAGTTCACAAGGTTCAAATATATTGGGCTCCTGGAACTACATTAATAAATCACCACTAATTTGGTGGCTTAAAATGACAAAATTTATCTCACATTTCTATAGATTAGAAGTTTGATATGGGTCTCACTGGGATGAAATCGAAGTATTGGAAAGGATATATTTATTTCCATAGATTTCAGTGGAGAATTCATTTCCTTGCCTTCTAGAGGCCACCCACCATTCCTTTATGGTTTCATCCTCCATCTTCAGAGCCAGCAATAATGTGGCCCTCTGTATTTTTCTTCCATAGTCATATCTTATTCTGATTTACCCTTTCTTCTGCTTTTAAGGATTCTTGCCATTACATTGTGGCTATATTGATAATCCAAGATAAGCTCTATATTTTAAGGTCAGCTAGTTAACCATCTTAATTCTACCTGCAGCCATATTTTCTCTTTGTAATTAAACCTAACATATTCACAGCTTCAATGACAAGGATGGGCATTAGTTTGCCTACCAAATCAACTAAACATTAAGATACTGGAGAAGGCTGAAAATGGCCTCTTGGAGGAGGTAAGCCTTGAATGGAGTTTTGAAGAAAGATTAAAATAAGGACAGGATTTACATTAGGACATACAAACACAACTAAATTATAATTAATTCTGCAGTATACTTTTAAGCCAATAATGTTAGCATGGTAGATGATAGTGGATTGGAATATAGGCATTGAAACTAGGAATATTGAATTTCAAGTTTTGCTCTGTCAGTGGTAACTGTGTGACCTTGGAAAAGTCACCTAAACCATTTGATCCTCAATCTCTCATCCTTCAGTTAATGGTAAATATAGCACCTATCTCACAGTATAATTGGGGAAGTGAAATAGACAACACATGGGGATTTCTGAGTTCCAGTCTAGCATGTAAGGAACTTTGAAACTGTCACTCCATCCTAATAACAAGGGAAAAGCTCAACAAAGTGAACAATCAACATTTCTTTGAAGTGAGGTCACGGAAGAAGATGCTACCCATGAAATTAGAGAAATAGGAAGTGAAGTACCAAGAATCACAACTTACTAAAACTGAAACCCTTAAGCAGAAACCTCTGAGTGAACAAATACTAGGGTAGAAAAACCTATTAATAAATTGCTAGAAGTTAAGTATGGACAAGTCTGAGAGACAAAAACTCTAGGGAAGTCAGTCATGGGTGGCTGCTACTGTTTAGTGAATTTTATCCCTATGAATTTGGCCAGGTTCTCACAATAACTATCAGCAAAAATCCCCTCATGGTAGTAGTAAGGAGAGGGGAAAAGGAACCATTTTAAATATGTCATAACATTCTATTCTTCTTACCAAGGCCTAACATCATATAAATTGTTTTGTCAGGGGCCAAAACATGGGAGTTAACCAGAATGTAACCAACCTGGGGGAAGGAAAATGCAAAACTACAGCCATTCCTATCTATCTACACAAGGAGAGAGAAATACTCTACTCCAGCCAACTCTAGCCATCCTGCCCAGCTTAAGAGAGGAAAGGACTAAGATGAACTTTTGAAGTTCAAAGTTTAGAGGCACAGGCTCACTAAAAGGCTCAGACTTAATCATAGGACTATTATTAAGAGTCTTATACTTGCTCTTCTCCTATACCTTGCCAGTACATTACTAAAGGTCTATTTAACAGACTTCCTTTTACCAAATACATCATGTTCAACAATCAACCCAAAATAAAAAACACATACTAAAAAGCAAGAAACACAGTTGGAAGAGAGAGCAAATATCAGAACGAAACTCACATATGGCAGTGATGTTGGAATGATCCAAAATATAACTTAAAATACCTATCATTAATATTCTAAGGTCTCTAAAGGATAAAGTAGACAACACACAACATGAATGGTGGTAGGCTGGGATGGGAGTAAAAGATGGAAAACTGTACAAGAACAACAATTTAAAAATGCTTTAATAAATAAATAAATAAGAAGTGCTACAGATCAAAAAGAATATAACAAATAAATGACTCCTTTGATGGGTCTATTAGTAAACTGGACATAGGTGAAGAAATAATCTCTAAGCTTGAAGATATATCGACATAAACTTCTAAAACTAAAACTCAAATTAAAAAAAGGACATAAAAACATAATATACAAGGACTATGTGACAACTACAGAATATGTAATATACATGTAATGGGAGTAGTGGAAGGTGAAAGATAAAAAACATAAGAAATGTTTGAAAAAAATACTACTTGTCCACAATAATGAAACAAATTCAGGAAGATCAGAGAATACCAATAAGTAAAAAGTAAAAACAAAAACAAATAAACAAGCAAATCCAAAACTAAACCTAAGCATATACTTTTCAAGCTACAGAAAAATTTAAAAAAAGGAATCCTTATAGAAGCCATGTTGAGGGGAAACTTATGTATAGAGGAGCAATGATAAGAATTCCATCTGCTTCTACTCAGAAATCATGCAAACAATGAGAATGTAGTGAAACATTTGGTGTTGGAGAAAAAAATAAACTGCAACATAAAATTATATACCCTGTGAAATTATCCTTCAAAATTAAAGGAGAGATAAAGACTTTCTCAGATAAGCAAAAATTTGTTGAGGACATTTGTTGCAGGTAAATATGCTTTGCAAGAAATGTTCAAAGAAGTTATTTAGAGATTAGGAACATGATATGGTCAGAAATTGGCTCTACATAAAAAAAAATGAAGAGCATTAGAGAAAGAAAAAAGTGAAGGTAAAGCAAAAACTTATTTTTCTTATTCTTAATTAATCTAACAGATAACATTTATTCAAAATAATAACAGCAACAATATATTCATTTCTATGTTTCTGTATGCTTATGTATGTTAACACATACGTGAAGTGGTAGAAATGATACAAGGAATGGAAGGAAAGAATTAAGATTTTTTTCCCTTTTATAAGGTATTTGCTACTAGTGGAGCAGTATAGTACTACTTAAAAGTGGACTAGGATTAGTTAAAAATATATTTTGTAAAATAAAGGGCACTTATTTAAAAAAGTAGTAGAGAATATAATTGATACTAAGAAATGAGAGAAAAAGGAATCTTACAAAGTGTTCAAAAATCAAAAGCACAACTGGCAGAAAAAGAACAGAAGACAAATATAAGAGTAAACAAGAGAAACACATAGAAAACCATAACCAATAACCAAACTATACCAACAATCACTTTAAATGTCAATGGTTAGAACACCAATTAAATAATCAGAAATTATCAGAATGGATCAAAAAATAAGTGCCCAAATTTTTTGGCCAAGGTGGAAGCATAGGTAGATACATGTTGCCTCCTCATACAACCAAAAGAAGGACAACAACAAATTTAGAAACAAAAACAAACCAAACTGCCACAAATGGAAATGTATGGAAGTCTGATGACCAAAGAGTTAAAGAAGAAACATTAGTCTAGACTGGTAGGAGGGGCAGAGATGGGCAGCCAGGGCAAAGAGGGTGTGTGGCAAGGTGGCAGCTGGTGGTCCCACATTTCAATTAAGATAAATCAGGATGAACAACTGAGGGGGAGAGAAACAGACAAGGGAAATCAAGGTCCCAATGTGGGGAACGAAAGCCTCAAAACCTCTGGCTGTAAAAATTTGTGGGGGTTGTGGCAGTGGGAGAAACTCCTAGATTCACAGGAGAGTTCACTGGAGAAGTCCACAGGGTCCTAGAACATATACAAACCCACCCACCTGGGAATCAGCACCAGAATGGACCAATTTGCTTTTCAGTAGTGGAAGAAGTGATTGAAAGCCAGCAAGAGCTACACAAGCAACATTGTTCCTTCTCTGACCCCTCCTTCACACACAGCACTACAACACAGTGATGTGGGTAGCCTGAAGCTCCTCTCCTTACTATTTAATAGGCATGCTAAGACAAAAAACATGGCCCAAATGAAAGAACAGATCAAAGCTCCAGAAACAGGCATAAGCAATGACGAGATAGCCAACCTATCACATGCAGAGTTCAAAACACTGGTAATTAGGATGTTCACAGAAATGATTGAGTGTGGTCTTAAAATACAGGAAAAAGTTAAGATTATTGTAGGGTAAGTGGATGCAGTCTGGCTTCCTCATCCAGGTGTCTGGGTAACAAATGGAAGCAGTGTTCCCATAGCCTTGAAGGGGCCTGATAAGTAGTGTTCTCATAGTCTTCAGATTGGATCCAATAAACTGTTCCCATAACATAAATTGGGCTCACATGTGCAGAATTTATGCTATGTTATATAATTTTCTGACTTGCCAGATTTGTTTGCCTCTAATATTTAAGACAGTAGGGGCTTCTCAATAAATATGCAGTTTGCAGCGTGCATGGCTCACCTACCTGTGGATAAAGGAATGTCAAGCAGCCCCCACAGCTACGTGCATTTTCTTCCATCTCCTTGAACCTAGAGTAGAATTGTCTGGCCTTGACAGGCTGCAACACAATCATGCAAAGTGAAACAAATAAAAATATTCAGGGAACAAAGAGTGAAGGGAAGTAAACCAGGACTCAAATCAACAATTTTGAGAAGAAAGAAAGAATAAACTTTCAACCAGAACAAAATACAGAAACGAGAATTCCAAAAATTGTGGAGAGGCTTAGGAACCTCCGGAACAACTCTAAACATTTCAAGGTCCATATTATAGGGGTGTCAGAAAGGCAAGAAGAAGAGCAAGAAGTTGAAAACTTATTTGAGGAAAAGATGACTATGAGATAGGTGGGAGCAGAGTCCTAGCTGATCTTCTGAGGAACAGAGTGAACAGGCAAAGGCATCCAAGCATATATGAAGATTGGAGAGCAAAAATTGTAGAGGACATTGAAAAATCAGATGGTAAGGGGAGTGCTTCAAGAAAATAATGTCCCTGGGACCAATTGAGGGACCAGGGCAGCTGCAGCCCCAGGCCCAGAGACTACCAGGTCTGCTGCAGGATTCTAGGGAGAGAGCCAGTTCATTCTAGAGGAGCCAGGAGAGCTCCCGCCACTGCCAAACAAGATTTGAGAAGCACCAGGTTGGACCTGGATGCTTGAAGTTGCAGGGGAGGAATAAGGATGAAGTGGCAAACACACAGGGGAGATGTGCACCCACTGACTGCAGACACTGGCTGGGAAGAGTTGAGCAGTGAGGAGCCCTGACCTGGTCAGTCCATCTGGTGGGAGAGTGGAGCTGTGTGAGAGACCACGTGCTTGTTTAGAGTGGCAGGCTTGAATAGAAGGAATTTCTCAAAAAGAGAAAGAGAAAAAAGAGGCACTCTGTGGAGCTATTCAGGGAATTCTCAGCAACAGCCAACCCAGCCTCCTATGCCCCTACCCCCACCAGCTGCTCCTCCACACCCAAAGCCCCAGGGATGGTGTGCACCTAAAACTGCCACCCAGAGGCACATTCCAACTGCCTCCTCCACCCAGGGCCCTGCAGGGCTGACTGGCACTCTAAGAGGAAGACAGAGACACCCCACAGAGTAGAACTGTAGGGTTCAGGGACTCAGCAATACCCAGAAAGACTTAACTCGGGGCGGCGGGGGGGCTGGACTACCCTGAAGGGTGCTGAGAATCCTAGCTTCTAGGACAGCCAAGAACAAGAAAGTGGTGTATGAGTTGCCTCTAATTAATGCAACTCAAGGACAGTGCAACTGGTGGACTAAAGGCATAGGCTGGGCATAGAAGGACACTGGGGGCCCAGCAACAAACTGAGGAACTGGGCTGGAGGTTGGGCAATTGCAAAGAGTGTAGCTCAGGAACAGAGAAATGCAAAACCAATCCCTCCTCAGCCTGCTTCAGCCAGAAAGACCAGCAGAGCTGTCTTGGCCAGTTTAAAGCCAGCAGAACACATTTTTAAATTCCTTCTTCCTTCCTTTCCTTTTTTCTTTTTTTATTCCTTCTTTCTTCCTTACTTCCTTTCCTTTTTTATTCTTTCTTTCTTTTATTTTAAATTCCCACAAGTGAGATAATAAAACCTGGAGCTGTAAAAAGACCAGAGTTAGGCCCAAAGAGGAATTATCCCAACAACTGAGACAGTGAGACAAACTTCACTTTGATAATCCAGAGAACTTTCAAATTATTGTATATTTGTAATATTATTTTTTATTATTTGTACACCTTTTATTTTATTAGCATTTTTTGTATTTCTCTTCTTTCTATATAGTTTTCATCAATTGGTTTATTAAATTGCCTTGTTTGACTGGTTTCCCTTGCTCTCTTTCATAGTGTATTTTTAATTTTCCATCTTTCATTTCACTTGTGATCCAATAACAAACTACTCTAGGTCCTGTACTTCCTATGTTTGTTATCCAGATCACATAAATTCTGTCATATGATTGTTGCTCCATTACTATTGTAAATAATCCGTGTTCCATTGAATTGTAAATATTACACAGCACCCCTCATGAATCTTAGCTCACTTCACTGTTTCCCGAATTTTATTTCTGTGGTGGTTAACTGTATTCTCTCACACATTACATATATTTTCTATCATCTACTCTCACTTTACATCATAATTTGAACTCCCACAAGCTCACTGCTTTCTAGATCCAAATCACAATCGTTCTCCCCTCCAAAACAGTCTTACCTTCATTGCACATTTTCTAAAATGTGGCTAGCTGGGTGAAATATCACAGTTAACACTATACATATCCAAACAATCTCCTATCTCTTTTATATAGGCTAATACAGTAAATATCATAGAATACACTCTTGCTGTCTTAGATGATTATGCCCTCCCCATCCAATCAATCACAAAAAAAGTAGGTGGGAGCTTTGAACACCAGTATACTTGCTGCAAGAGGAAATCCACCAACAAAGGAACCACCAACAGATAACAACAGAAGAAGGTGAAGGAGGGAATGGAAGCCACACTAACATCAAACCTGGATCAATATGGGAAAAAAACTACATGGTGGAGAAATTATTCAGATCAAATAACTGAACAAGAGCAAGAGAGCAAACTCAAAACCTTGTACACTCAGAAGAATCAGCTTCATCATAACCTGTCCACACCTGCACAGCAGAATAAAAGTTGTGATGGGCAGAGTGACCCTCAGTTAAACAGTTGGAGGGAAGGATACATCAAAGAAAGACCAAACAACAATCAAACCCCCCCAAAATTACAGGGAGGCAACATAAATGACAGCCAAAGACCGTTGAGATCAAGGAAACTGCACAACTGAATCTCACGGGTCTTCTGCCATAGAAGTTTACACCAGAAATCCAGGGAGTCAGAACATATCAATTTAAGAAGCAGAGGCTAACAAGAAGAGTCTCACAAACAGTTTGAAGAAAAAGAAACAATCCCCAAATGAAAGGAAAGGAGGAAGTCTGAGCAAGAATGCTAAATGAAATAGAGGCAAGTCAACTATCAGATTTTGATTTCAAAGCAATGGTTATCAGGAAGCTCAAAGAGCTCGAAGAGAATTACCAAAAACTACAGGGAAACTACAATGAACTCACTGAGAACTATATCAACATGAAAAAGAAAATAGAAACTATCAACAAGGGCCAAGAGGAAATGAACACAGTAGAAAGAATCAAAAGCAGGCTAGGTGAAGCAGGGGATTGGATAAGTGAATTGGAGAACAAGGTAGAAAAAAAATACCCAGAAAGAGCAAGAAAATGAAAAGAGGCACAGAAAGAATGAAGAAAGGTTAGGGAAATGCAGGACAACATGCAATGCAACAATATCGGTATATAATAGGGATACCAGAAGGAGAAGAAGAAGACCAAGGGATAGAAAACCTGTTTGAAAAAGTAATGATGGAAAACAACCTTAATTTGATGAGAGAAAAAGTCACACAAATACAGGAAACACAGGAGTTCCAATCAAGAGGGACACAAAGAGGCCCACTTCAAGACACATCATCATTAAAATGGCAAAATTCCAAGACAGAGAGAGAATCTTAAAGGTAGCAAGAGAGAAAAAGGAAGTAACATACAAGGGAGGCCTGACAAAATTAGCAGCTGACTTCTCAATGGAAAATCACTAAGACTGAGGAGATTGTCAAGAAATATTGAAAGTATTGAGAGCCAGAAGCCTGCAACCAAGGCTACTTTACCCATCAAGGCTCTCAATTAACATGGAAAGCCAAATAAGGAGCTATATGGACAAAAGGAACCTCAAGGAATACACCTCCTCCAAATCAGGCTGCAAGTGAAGGTAAAGAGACTGCTTTAAGAAATGGAAGGAAAAGAATGAGAGAAAGAGGAACACAGGTACAAAAAATGGAAATGAATAAGGACATAAGAATAATAACCTTAAATACAAATGGATTAAATGCTCCAATCAAAATATAGAATAGCCAAATGAATAAGAAAGCATGACCCACAATATGCTGTCTTCAAGAGACCCACCTCTGGAAAAAAAAGAGCTACACAGACTGAAAGTAAAGGTTAGAAACAAATTTTCCAAGCAAATGGACAGGAAAAAAAGGAAGAGGTAGCAATAGTCATGTCAGACAAAATATACTTCAAAACAAGGGCCATAAAAAGAGACCCAGATGGTCACTTCATAATACTCAAGGGAAGAATCAATCAAGAAGGCATTAACATTGTAAATATATATGCATCGAACATAGGAGCACCCAAATACATGAAGACAATCTTAGAGGACTTCACGAAACACATTGGCAACAGCACAATTATAATAAGGGATTTTATCACCCCATTCTCAAAAATGGACAGATCTACCAAACAATATATCAACAAAGATATTGTGGCATTTAACAATGCCCTAGATGAAATGGACTTAACTGATATATAGAGAGCCCTTCATCCCAAAAATGCAAAATACACATTCTTTTTAAATTCACATGAAACATTTTCAAAGACAGACCACACAATAGAGTGCAAAACAAGTCTCATCAAATTCAAGAAAATTGAAATAATAGCAAGCATTTTCTCTGACCACAAGGGACTGAAACTAAAAACCAACCTCAAGGATAAAATTAAAAAAAAAAAAAAAACCTCAAATCATGGAGACTGAATAGCATGCTACTAAACAATGAATGGGTCAAGAATGAGATCAAGAAAGAAATCAAAGAGTTTATGTAAACAAATGAAAAAGAGCTCACAACAACCCCAAACTTATGGAACACAAAGAAGTCTGTCCTGAGAGGGAAGTTCATAATGATACGAGCCTACCTAAAGAAGAAGAAGAAGAAGAAGAAGAAGACAAAGAAGACAAAGAAAAAGAAGAAGAGGAAATATTTCAAATAAACAACCTAACCAACCTAACCCTACATCTAAAAGAACTCAAGGAACAACCACAAAGACAGCTAAGAGCAAGTAGAATGGAGGAAATAACCAAGATCAGAGCAGAATTAAGACATATAGTCTAAAAGCACAATTCTAAGGATCAATAAATCCAGGAGCTGGTTCTTTGAAAAGACAAACAAAATGGACAAGCCTTTAAGGAGACCCATGAAAAAAAAAAAAGAGAGGACCTAAATAAACACAATCAGGAATGAAAGAGGATATGTTACAACTGATACCACAGAAACAAAAAATTGTAATAAATAACTACAAACTATATGCAAAATATTTCAAAACCTGGTGAATGGACAAATATCTAGAAAAACATAATCTTCCAAAACTCAATGAAGAAGAAGCAGAAATCCTGAAAAGACAAGTAACCACAGAAAAAATTGAAGCACTAAAAAAATCAAAACAAAACAAAACAAAAACAAACAACAACAACAAAAAAAAACAAAAAAAAAAAACCTCCTGACACCCAAAAGCCCTGGACTGGACAGTTTCATGGGAGAATTCTACAAAGCATTTAAGGAAGAGATAATCCTTATCCTTCACAGGCTATTAAAAAAAAACTCCAAGAAGATGGAAGACTCCTAAACTCTTTCTATGAAACCAGCATCATCCCAATCTCAAAACCAGATAAAGACACAAAAACAAAAAAAGAAAACTTCAGGACAATATTGCTGATGAACATACATGCTAAAATCATCAACAAAATATTGGTAAACTGCATCCAAACCACTTCCATGGTGTATGATCAAAGAGATCATACACCCTGATCAAGTGGGATTCATCCCAGGGATGCAAGGATGGTTCAACATATGCATATCAGTAAATGTAATACATCACATAAACAAAAGCAAAGACAATGATCACATGATCATATCAATAGCTGTAGAAAAAGCATTTGATAAGGCACAGCACCCACTTATGATGGAAACACTCAGCATAGTGGGAATAGAGGAAGCATTACTCAATCTCATAAAGGCCATATATAAGAGACCTACAGCCAACATCATACTCAATGGGCAAAAACTAAAATCTTTTTCCACTAAGATCAAGAACAAGTAAAGGTTGTCCACTTTTAACACTTCTATTCAACATAGTATTAGAAGTCCTAACCACAGTAATCAGACAAGAAAAGGAAATAAAAGACCTCCAAGTTGGAAAAGAGGGAACAGAACCATCAGTGCTTGTAGATGACATGATAGTGTATATAGAAAACCATTTAGACTCTATCAAAAAAACTACTCAGTCTACTCATTTATTACTCAAAAAATTACTCATTTATTACTCAACCTAATAAATGAAGTTGGCAAAGCAGCGGGATATAAAGTCAATATTCAGAAATCAAAGACATTTTTTTGTGAAGCAATGGTAAAACATCAGAAACAGATATCAGGAAAAAAATGCCCTTTGATATAGCAACAACAAGAAAAAGAAAAAAAAAAACTAGGAATAAACCTAACCAAGGAGGTAAAAGACCTGTACTCAGAAAACTACACAACACTAAAGAAAGAAATTAAGGTAGACACCAACAAATGGAAACATATACTGTGTTCATGGATTGCAAGAATTAACATCATCAAAATGTCCATACTACCCAAAGCAATTTATAGATTCAATGTGATACCTATTTAAAGTACCAATGGCATATTTCAGAGATATAGAGGAAAAACATTAAAAATTTATATGGAACCCTGAATGACCCTGGGTAGCTGCAGAAATTTTGAGGTTGAAGAGCAATCTAGGAGAGATCACAATACCTGATTTTCAAACTGAATTACAAGGCCACTGTAATCAAAAGAGCCTGTTACTGACATCAGAAAAGATACAAAGAAAAATGGAGAAGAACAGAGAGTGTAGAAATAAACCCAAGTCTCTATGGTCAATTAATCTTTGACACAGGGAAGGCAGTATAAAATGTAGTAAAAATAGCCTCTTCAACAAATGGTGTTGGGAGAGCTGGAGAGCTACATGCAAAAAAATGAATCCTGATTACCAACTTATACCACACACAAAAATAAATTCAAGGTGGATAAATAAATTCAAGGTGGCATGGCTTAAATATAAGTCAGGCCACCATTAAAGTTCTGGAGGAGAACATAGGCAGGAAAATCTCAGACATTCCACACAGCAATATTTTCACTGATATATCCCTTAGAGCAAGGGATATAATGGAAAGATTGAATAAATAAATGGGATCTCATCAAAATAAAAAACTTCTGCATGTCTAAAGAGAACAGCATTAAAATGAAAAGAAAGCCAACTGTATGTGAAAACATATTTGCTAATGATACCTCAGACAAGGGTTTGATCTCCAAAATATATAAAGAAATCATATGACTCCACTCTAAGAATATAAGTAACCCAATTAAAAAATGGGCAAAGGACTTGAACAGACACTTCTCCAAGGAGGACATACACAGCATCCAGAGACACATGAAAAGATGCTCAGTATCACTAGCTACTAGAGATGCAAATTAAAACAACAATGAGGTACCACCCCACACCACTGAGAATGGCCATCATAAACAAAGAAACAAACAACAAGTATTGGAGAGGTTGTGGAGAAGAGGGAACTCTTGTGCACTTTTGGTGGGGTTGCAGATTGTGCAAGCACTATGGAAAACAGCATGGAATTTCCTCAGAAAACTAAAAATGGAACTGCCTTTTTATCCAGCAATTCCACTGCTAGGGTTACATCCTAAGAACCCTAAAACATCATTCCAAAAGAACCTATGTGCTCCAATGTTCATAGCAGCACAATTCATAATAGCCAAGTGCTCTAAGCAACCTAAGTGTCCATCAATAAATGAATGCATCAAAAACCTATGGTGCATTTACATAATGGAATTGTATACAGGGGAAAGAAAGAAGGAGCTCCTACCCTTTGCAACAGCATGGATGGACCTAGAGAGTATTAGGCTAAGTGAAATAATCCAGGTGGTGAAAAACAAATACTATATGATCTCACATTTAACAAGAACCTAATCAAACCAAATGAATAAGCAAGAAAAATATAACTAAAGACACTGAAATTGAGAACAGGCTGACAATAGCCAGAGGGGAGAGGCAAGGGGAGTATAGGGGAAAATGGTGAAAGGTTTTCAGGAACAATTATAAAGGACACATGTACAATAACAAAGGGGATGTTGAAACAGGGAAGGGAAAAGAGGAGGTCTGGGATGGAAGGGAGGGGTGGAGGGAAATGGCAGAAAACTGTACTTGAACAACAGTAAAAAATCTTAAAAACACTTATTTGAAGAAATAATTAAGGACATAAATTCATTGTTATGTAGCCTGATATACTCTGGGGAGCTCACTACTACAGAAATTCTAAGAAACCTTTAGATGTTAAAGATGCTCCTTTTCATCTGGAGCTTCAGAAGGCACCTACGCTCCCTGTGCCTGCATATCTGGATGCTTTTGATACCTTGAATAGTCAACACAATAGTAAGATGTTTTCCATAATGTCTCTTTTATATTTCATATTGCTTCACTGAATTTCCAGACATATAATAAATCCCACTAACATCACAATTTAGTCTCAGTTCTGTTTTGTAAAAAGCCATTTCCATCTTGCAGCAGGAGAAAAGGAAAATGAGGATTTGTTGTAAATGTTGTAGATTGTTTATTTTTTATTGTTTAAAGTCTATGTTCACTTGTTTCTTTGTTGACTTTTAAACCTGAAATCTGTTCTGTGGTGTAAAGAAGATGAAAGGATTTGTAAGTAAAAAGAGAAAGATATCTGAATACATGACTCTAAATATTTTAAATGATTTTGGAATGCACAGATAAAATCTTTTATAGTTTGTTTGTGGGATCTTGATTATGTAGCTATGAATTATTTAAACAAAGGTTATGCAACAGAAAGAACAATTGTCTAAAAAAAAAAAGGAAAGACAATGGAGAACTTTCCCAGTCTAACAAAGCAAGTAGACTTCCAGGAAGTCTAGGAAGCTCAGAGAGTCCCAAAGAAGTTGTACCCTAGGAAACAGACTGCAGGGCACATTATAATTACATTACCCAAGATTAAAGATAATGAGAGTGTCTTAAAAGTAGGAAGAGAAAAGGAGACAGTTACCTACAAAGGAGTGTCCATAAGACTGATTTATCCAAAGAAACCTTGCAGGCAAGAAGGGGATGCAAAGAAGTATTCAAAATCATGAAAGGCAAGGACCTACATCAAAGATTACTCTATACAGCACAGCTTTCACTTACACCAGAAGGGCAAATAAACTGCTCCCCTGGTAAGGTCAAGTTAAAGGAGTTTATCATCACCAAGCTATTATTATATGAAATGTTAAAGAGAAATCTTAAAAAAAAAGAAAAAGAAGATAAAAAACAATGAACACTAAAATGACAAGAAACTCTCAACTATCAACATCTGAACCTAAAAACAAAAACTAAGCAAAAACTAGAACAGGAACAGAATCACAGAAATGGAGATCACATGAAGGCTTATAAGCAGAGAGGGGTAGAGGGGTGGGGAGAATGGGGGGGAAGTACAGGGAATAAGAAGCATAACTGGTAGGCACAAAATAAACAGGGGAAGGTTAAGAATAGTATGGGAAATGGGGAAACCAAAGAACTTATATTTACTACCCATGGTCATGAACTAAGTGGGTGAGATGCTGGTAGGAGGGTGGGTGCGGGGCAGAGAGGAATAAGGGGGAAAATGGGACAATTATTATTATGATATTGCATGATCAGTAAAATATATTTAAAATCTTTCACTAAGAATATTTTAAAATTACTAATTTACATTTAAATTAAATTCTCTCACCTTCTTTTCTAATTTTTTATTACTGAAAGATGAACACATTGGCAATATGAGGACAGTTTTTGCTGTCCTGGGTGCAATTTGGGAAGAATTGACATGTCTATGATGTTTCTTGTGAAGAATAAACTTCTTAATATCTTTCCATTAATTTAAACATCCCTTATTATCATTCAATAACATTTTAAGTTTTGTTCAAGAAAATAAACAAGTGCCTAACTATATGTTGTCTACAAGAAACCCATGTTAAATATAGACACATACAGACTAAAAATAAAGGGATGGAAAAAGGTATCACTAATAGTCATTAGAAATAAAACTAATCAAAAGAAAGTGAAAGTGGCTATATTAATTTTAGACACTGCTGACTTCAGAGCAAGGAAATTTATGATGGATAAACAGGGAATTACATGATGTCAAGCCAATTCTCCAAGAAGATATAACAATCCTTCATGTGTTTGTACATAACAATAAAGTATCAAAACAGGTGATGCAACCATTACCACCTGTGTAGCTCAGTTGGCTGAGTGTCATCCTGCAAAGAAAAAGGTTGCCTGTTCAACGCATGGTGAGGGCACATGCCTGGGTTATGGGACCATTCCCCAATTGTGGCCTATGCAAAAGGCAATCAGTTGAGGTTTCCCTCCCATATTGAGGTTTCTCTCTCTCTCTCTTTATCCCTCCCATACCCTCTAAAAGTTAACAGGAAAAGTTTCAAAAGGCTCTATAAAAACACATGAGGTAAAAACTGATAAAGCTGTAAAGAGAGATAGAGGAGCAGAACATTACTATTGAAGACTACAACATAAGAAATGGACAGATGCATCAGGGAGAAAATCAGTAAGGACATAGTTGAGCTTAACTGATATTTTTAGACTATTAATTCTATAACAATAAAATATATACTCTTCTCAATCATATGTAGAACATTCACCAGGATAGACTACATTTGGGGCCATAAAACACACCTTAACATAATTAAAAATAGAAATCATGTAATATCTATTTTTTCTTTTTTAATTGTGTTTTCCCATTACCATTTAGTCCCTTTATGCTCTCCTCACCTCCATCAGAAATCACCACACTGGTTTCCATGTCCACAAGTCCTTTTCCCTTTTTACTCAATCCTTTCAATCAACTCCTCTCCCACATTAGCTTTCATCCTCCTCTCCATGTGTCTGTCCCCATTTTCCTTGTTAGTTCAGTTTGTTCATTACATTCCACATATGGGTGAAAGCATATGGTATTTGTCTTTCATTGACTGACTTATTTCACTTAGCATAACATTCTGAAAGTCTACCCACACTGTCACAATTGATAAAATTTTTTACTTCAACTGCTGAGCAATATTACATAGTGTAAATGTTCCACAATTGTTTCATCCACTCATCTACTAATGGACACATGGGCTGTTTCCATATCTTGATGATTAAATAATGCTGCAATGAACACAGGGGTGCTTATGTTCTTTTGGATTGCTATTTTGGGTCCCTTCAGATATATTCCCAGAAGTGGGATCACTGGGTCAAAAGGCAGATCCATTTTTAATTTTTTTGAAGTATCTCCATACTGCTTTCCACACTGGCTGCACCAGTCTGCATTCCCACCAACAGTGCAAAAGTGTTCCCTTTTCCATATCCTTGTCAGCACTTGTTGTTTGTCAACTTATTGATGATAGCCATATGACAGGTGTGAGATAATATCTCCTAGTGGTTTTATTTGCATTTGTCTGATGGTTAGTGACATTGAGCATCTTTTCATATGTCTGTTGGGAATTTGTATTTGCTCTTTGGAGAAGTGACTATTCAGGTTCTTTACCCTTTTTTAAATTTGGTTGTTGGTTTTTTTTTTTTTTTGTGTGTGTGTTTTGTGAGTTCTGTACAAATTCGGATATTATTCTCATGTCAGTTAGATCAATGAATGTGTTATCCCATTCTGTGGGTTGTCTTTTTATGTTGTTAAGGATTTCCTTTGCTGTGCAAAGACTTTTTGCTTTGATGTAGTCCCGTTTGTTTATTTATTTTTTCTTTTGTTTCTCTTGCCTGGGGATATATAAGTGATAATTTAATGTTATGAACAATGTTCAAAAATTTGCTGCCTGTGTTTGCTTCTATGATTTTTATGGTTTGGGGTCTAACATTTAAGTCTTTCACTAATTTTGAATGTATTCTTGTGTGTGATGTAGGAAGGTGGTCTACTTTTGTTTCTCTGCACATATCTGTCCAATTTTCCCAACATCATTTACTGAATAAACTAACATTTGCCCACTGTATCTGCCTTCTTATTCTGTCAAATATTAATTGTTTCTAAAGGTGTGGGTTTATTTCTGAGCTCTCTATTCTGTTCCATTGATTTATGTCTCTATTTTTATGCCAGTATCAGGACATTTTGATTACTATGGTCTTTTAGTAAAGTTCCACATTAGGTAGCCTGATTCCTCCAACTTTGTACTTTCTCAGAATCACTACAGCTACATGGGACCTTTTGCAGTTTCATGTAAATTTTTGAAATATTTGTTCTAGTTCTATAAAATATGTCCATGGAATCTTGATAGGAATTGCATTGAATATATAGATAGGAAGGTCAATGAATCCAAGAGCTGGTTCCTTGAAAACATGAACAAGATTGACAAAATTTTAACCAAATTTATTGATAAAAAAGAGAGAGGACCCAAATAAATAGATTCAGAAATGAAAGAAGAGAAAAAAACAACTAATACTAAAGAAATACAAAGGATTGTAAGAAAATTGTATGAACAACTATATGCCAACAACCTATACAACCTGGATGAAATAGATAAATTCTTAGAAACATAGAATCTTCCAAAACTAAATCAGGAAGAATCAGAGAATCTTAATAGACAGATTACACATAATTAAATTGAAGCAGTGATCAAAAAACTCCCAACAAATGAAAGCCCTAGACCAGATGGGGTTATAGTTAAATTTTACCAAACATTCTGAGAAGAACTAAGAGCTCTCCTTCTCAAACTATTTCTTAAAAGTCAAGAGGAGAGAAGGCTCTCAAAACAATTTTATGAAGTCAGCATTATCCTAATTCTGAAACCAAAGACACTACAAGAAAGAAAATTACAGGCAAACATCCCTGATGAACATAGACACTAAAGTGCTCAACAAAATATTAGCAAACTGAATACAACAATGCATCAAAAAGATCATACACCATGATCAAGTGGGGTTTATTCATGGAATGCAGGGTTGTTAATTCAATTTTTTTTATTTTTTTTATTTTTCAATTACAGTTGATTTTCAACATTATTTCAAGTGTACAGCATGGTGGTTAGACAATCATATACATTAAAAAGTGATCCCCCGATATTTCAAGTACCAACCTAGCACTATCTGTAGTTACTACAATATTATTGATTATATTCCTTATGCTGTGCTTTTTATCCCCATGTCTATTTTTTTAATTAAATTTTATTTCAATTGTTGTTCTTATACAGTTTTCTGTTTTCTACTCCCATCCCGTCCCTCCCCCCCAGCCCTCCCTAGCTCCCTTCCATTTCCACCCCCCCATAGCTTTTGTCCATATGTCTTTCATACTTGTTGCTCTAATCCCTTCCCCCCTTTCCCTGGATATTCCTATCCCTCTCCTCTCTTGTTCTCAAATTCAGTGTCTTTGGTTATATTATGCTTGTTTGTTTGTTTT
>PVKU01011786.1:21085-40723 GCA_004027475.1 Anoura caudifer | reverse complement strand
TTGCTTGCTCTGCTATTATAAAAACCCATAGCCTGTAAGCTCAGGCGCGGCTCTCATTTGGTTGCTCTGCGGAGCACAGTGACTCCGGTCACATTTGGGAGAGTCCGCCCCTGCGCAGGTAAAACTTTGTTTGGCCAATAAAACATCTCAGAAGCCCTCCGGAGATCAGTTCCTTTATCTCACGTTCGAATACAACATTACCCCTACATGCCCTTTCTCACCCAAACTGATTTGACCCCAATGGCTGCCAAACCTTCTGTGAGGCCAGGTGCAGGAGGTAGACTAAAGAGCCCCTGGAGATAAATAACCTGTCGGAGGCCCCATGAGCGTTCCTTTCCCAGGATGCAGCACTAGAAAAGCAATCTGAGCTGAAATGATTAGCGCTGGGCCGCTGCCAACAGAGACTATCATATTCCTAGCTTAATAAAAAAAAAAGAAAATGCAAGTTGAATCTAAATGAAATATAATCCTATTTCCTTCTTATCCAAGTGATTTCAGCGGACAAAAGAAAGCTACGAGCTCTTTTCAGAGCTCCTTTTGATGAGTCCTAGGATTCATAGCAGTGGCTTTTAGGGCAGTGAGGAGGGTGGCTGGAGGAGGAGCTAAGGACACTCCACCTCCCCTAAGGCTTGTCCCTGAGTGTAAAAAGAGAAGGGGGTGAGGGTGAATTAAAGCTCCGCAGTAGGATACGCCGCCCCAGGGCGGGGTTCCTCCCCTGCAAATTACCGCGAGAACAATGGGGAGTCACAGAAGGTTCTAGAGGAGAATGGCAGGACTGAATCAGCATTTAGGAAGCTGAACTCATCAGGTCTCAACACATATTTGTTGGATAAATGAACGATTCATGCTAAGACCAAGATAGGGGCATGAATTTGGCCACTTCTGAATAGGCATTTCAGTAAAGCTCTGTGAAAAAAAGGATTAGAAAATGTAGTTCAATCAATACCATGAGTAGAGCTTCAGGTTATTTATTGCTTTTCGTTTGCTTGTTCTAAAGTTAAGGACAAAAGTGTTGAACAGATTTGACTTGTGGGATGTAATAGAACTCAATGTGTGGTAATATTTTCCTGCCCTGGATAAATGTGACTCACCCATAGGTAATACATGATCTGGGCTATGGTCATTTTAAGTCACAAACATGGCCTAAGCCACACATAGTACGCCCAGCCCTGGAAAAAATGAAAACCCAGAATTTTATTGAATGTCAGATCTCCCTTTCTCAGGCCATACTACTGTGGGCTGTTGGCCCACATTTCTTTTTTATTTCTCTCTTCTTACCAGGCTAACCCCTAGGGTAGGAACAGAGAAAGAGAACGGGAAAACGGGAACAGGAAATGTTTTTACTTCTGCCGTTCCTGCTGTAACTGCCCTGGGGCTGAGTTAAGCTTTTGTTTAAAGATGATATTCTCTTGAGAGCACTTTTGAAGGTCCCCCTGCTGGGACTCTGGAGATGTATTGACCCAGCCTCAGCTGGCTGCTCCCGCCTTCTCTGAGGACCCAACCCACACTGCTGGCGTCCCACTGCCCTTCCTAGCGGTTCTCTCAGATGGATGCTAAAACAGCCGCGGGACAGGCAGATCCTTGATCCTGTGAGATCTGCCGGAAAAACATCTTCTGTCCTCCTCCCATATGAGGAGGTGGGTGTGAAGTAATTTCCCAGACAAAGCAGCTACTTGCCTTGGCTCCACAGCTCCCAACACAGCCTTGCAATTTCTCTCCTACCCAGTATATTTTCTGGGGCAGAAGTTAGCCCTCAGCTCTCTGGGCCTCCCAAACTGCTGGCCATGTTAAAGACACTCCCCCAGAGCTTGAGGAGGGGTTCAGGTGCCCCCTCACTCCTTATTTCTTTATGGGAAGATAGGACTTGAAGGTCTGAGCACAAGTTTCTCCAAAAAATATCCTCACCAGCATTTTTCCATCTTACTTTTTTACTCTTGAAGTATAAAGGAAGCCCCCAGATAAATGCCCTGAAGTTTTGAAACCAAACCTCAGATTTTTTGAAAAAAAGATTATTGATGGCTTTCTGTCTTATATACTTTGCTACCTCGGAGCTATTATATCAGTACCCCTGGAGAAACTGAGGTGAGAGTTTAACACCAGGTTACATTCACTCGGTGAACTCTACGGAGGGCATTCTATACAGTAGCTTCAGTTCTTCTCACTGAATATTCTTCTTTCCAAGCCTGAAGGTAAAGGAACTTCCAAGGTAGCCAAACAAACTGATAGGAGACTCAAGACTTGGAAAATTTTAGCTTAAGGAAAAAGTTGTAAGTCTAGCAAGTAGTGTGTATGTTAAAGCTTTTGTTTCAGAAACTACAGATAAGGACCATCCTGGCTCCTGGGAAACAGCCGGTCCCCTGGGGCACCGATAGAAGATTATGCCTGGGGACATCCGGACCTTTTGTGTTCCAGGGAGAGCAGACAACCACCCTTCCTTGGAAACAGCTAACTGCCCAGGACAGGAATGCTGCAGCTTCACTCACCTACTCCTCCCTAAGTTTCAAAACCCTCACCCCACCTCCCTTATAAAAGATCTGGCCAGGAAAGAGAAGGGAAGATAGTTTGTTAGGGTATGAACCCACCATCTTCTCAGATCACCGGCCATCTGAATAAATCACCTATAAAAGATTCAATTGCTGTCATTGCTTATTGGATTTGGTAATGACAGGCAGCCCGAACGCCCCAGTTACAAAACTGGTAAATGATGCTACAGTCTTTATGGATTGTAATTGTTGCCTGACCAGCAGAAGCACTCTGGGTTGTGTAGAAGGTTCTACAATTGAGGGGGGCGGGGTACTCCTTAAGAAAAACAATGCCAAATTAGGGATAGAGAATTGGGTATGAAAGTAAATTTTTACCCCGGTTGAAAAAAACTACAACAAATTGCAAATTTTAAAATGCTGACTAATACCAAAAACAAAAATCCAGAAAAATTTCACAATGTTTTTATGAATGATTTGTCTTATCTATATGTACTCCTCTAATTTCTTTTGTATTTTGATGATTAACAATTCTGGCTCCAGCTGGTGTGGCTCAGTGAATTTGTTACAGAGCAACAGAAGGTCCGTTATTGTCCGCCGCCGTATGGAAAGATGCCTCTCAAAGCCAGAGATTTGTGAAGAGGAAAGGAAATGTTTATTTAATGCTATACAGAGTTAAAGTGTCGATCTAATGTCTCCATTAGAAAATATCAAAGTCCTTTAGGATACCCACAGACACCCACAGTGCTTCCTATCTCCCTCTGCCCTAAGTCAGGGTACCGTAATTGGAAGGAAGAGAAGCACATGTCCGGTATCCAGGCTCTTGACACCGTTCAGCCGTGTAGTCATCCAGGCAGGATCTCTGGTTAATCTGAACCCATGTGGCACCTTCTCATGGCCTACTGGCAAGAGTCCTTTCCCCCTTCTTCCAGGCAAAATCTCTCCTGCTCTCAGACCACGCAGCCAAAGGGAGCACCCCAAAGCCACGTGGTCCTTCTTCTACCAAAGCCAAGGGGTCCCCGCTCTGGCAAAGCCTCGTGGCTCTCCCTCTTCACCAAAGCTGCAGGGGTCTGCACGCTGGTGAAACCGTGTGGAATCTCTCCCTCTGGCAAAGCTTCGAGAGGGTCTCCACTTGGGCAAAGCTGAGTGGCAATTCTCTGCTAAAGTCACATGGTGACTTTCCCTCATAGAGCTATGGGTCCTGCACTCTGGTGAAACTGCATGGATCTTTCCCCAATGGCTGCCACGCCTGGGTTTAAATCCCCGAGCCAATCCTCCTCTGAAGCCCTATTTCCGACTCCTCCTACAATCGGTTACACCTGCCAGCATTCCTGTATATTTCCAAGGTTGTTGGGATGTCATCATGAGTCCGGGCAGGTGTGTCCCCATTTTCTGGAGCCAATCTTCTCCACGCTCCCACGCAGGTGCTGTAACTTGGGGTTCCTCCCCCAGTCACATCTCGGGAGAAGTCCTTTCCATCCCCCCTGGCTCAGAGCATGGCCACAGCTGTTTAACATATCTATGAAACCAGTTAAAGGTTATAGATATGTTAAATGACCGTTCTGGAGCTTATCTGCAAAACAATTCAATGGCCCTGCTCCATTTGTCCCTTCCCCCAACTCACACCTGAGGGGAAAGGGGTGAGGACATCTTATATGTCTTTCTAATATTTCCTGGACACCCTGAGTTCTGGGCCCCATTCCAACTCCCTTTTTGGGGCCCCCCTCTTGGCTGCACCCTGTTACAAATTGAGCACCAGCCTGTGAAGCAAAACATCTCTGGTTCGATTCCCAGTCAGGGCACACGCCTGGGTTGCGGGCCAGGTTCCCCAGCTGGGGGCACTTCAGAGCAACCACACATTGATGTTTCTGTCCCTCTCTCCCTCCCTCCCTTCCCTTCTCTCTAAGAAGTAAATAAATAAATTAATAAAATCTTAAAAAAATTACTGAATAATTTTTTGAAATAAAGGCGTACACAGGAATAATTAAAATGCATTTAAAAACACCTCTACATTGCATCAAGCTATTTCATTATGTAATCATACTATTCTTATATATTAATATATTAATTTGTTTATAAATGTGTAGAGTGATATTTGTCACTGGATTGTTTTCCTAGGTTGTTTTGTTCTGCTGATGGGTAATCTTTCGTCCCATTTTGTCTAAAACTGCTGATTTTCTTCAGATGTGATATGATCCAATATGTTGAAATTATAAAATATATGACTAAAAAATATACATAGTCAATGTGGAACTGGCACTAGCTTGTGACCCAAACATGGGAATTCTGGTAATTTCTATTTTGTGTGACTTGCATTAAGAAAGAAAAACTATATTATGGATTTCTAATCGGATACGTTGCTTATTGAGTATATGCCCGGCAGAACAGAACCTCTGTTTGACAAGGCATCTGTGAGAATCAAATCCTGAGCTTATAATTTTACATAGCTGAAGACTGGCAGAGTTTATGACAGACTGCCTTCTGGCTTCATACTTTTGAAAACTTGTTTGTCCTTCAATACCCACATACTTCCAAAGCCCAGTGCAATAGGTCACATTCATAATATCACAATATGACCTCTGGCATTGCTGAAGCAGGCAGTGGGAATATTGCTGGAAGCCATTCCTGCACCAGAATAGCTAGCAGTAATTTAACTAGATGTGAAAGTGACCACATAAATATGATCTTCTTAAACTAGATGCTGTGTATCTTCAACTCATCTTCCTCTTAGCCAATTCCCAAACAGCCCATGGTCTAATGCTACCCTATGGAAGGGCCAGGGTAAGTGGAGAGGAAAGAGATGGAGGTCTTAACTGATTGTGGCTAACATAGCTTAACAAGTTTTACAAGAGCATATGACCATGTGATCACATTGCTTGGTCCCAAAACAGGGCCTTGCAAGGGCACTGTACAAGCCCAGAACACCATTCACTTCAAGGCAAATCTACCCTGTCAATCAGAGAAGAGCTCTGTTTGGATGAGCCATCTGTACACAGCACATGTATATCTATGGGGTTGGCACACGGGTGTGCTTGTGAGCAAATGTAGGTTAGTAAAGTTACCATCAGAATTTAGCAATTTGCTAACCTCCAACAAGAGGAAGAAACTGAATAGAATTTTCCTAAGTGTTAACTTTTATTGCTTAGCCTCAAGACCTGAGGAAAGTTTCTAACCTCATTGATGTGTTCAGATACCTTAGAAAATGAAGGCATTTTAGTAAACTAGAAGGAGGATACTTGGCCCTGGCCAGGTAGTTCCTTACATCAAGATTGCAAGTTCGATCCCTGGTCAGGGCATATACAAGAAGCAACCAATGAATACATAAATAAGAGGAACAACGAATCGATGTTTCTCTCTCACCATTTTTTTTCCCTTTGGGGGGGATTTAATCTTTATCATATTGTTCTCCATTACTATTTAGTCCCCTTATGCTCCCCTCCCCCAGCAATCACCACACTGTTTGGCCATGTCCATGAGGGTTTTTCCTTTTTGCTCAATCCTTCCATCCTCTAAACTACACCCCCAGCTGTCATCCTGCTTTCCATTAATGAGTCTCCCCATCTTCCTTGTTAGTACAGTTTGTTCATTAGATTCTACATATCAGTGAGATCATATGGTATTTGTCTTTCTCTGATTGGCTTATTTCACTTAGCATAATGGTCTCCAGGTCCATCCATACTGTCACAAAGAGTAAAATTTTCTTCTTTTTTACGGCAAGGAAGAGACTCATGAAAGAATCATGAAGGGATGGGTTGTGTTCAGACACTGGGAGAATCAAAGAGAGCATGGTAAAATGCCTTCATGGTCAATTTAAGGATTCTCTTTTGTACACTTGTATTCTATAAGGGAATAGTCACAGGAATAATTTCAGCTGGAGGTGACACAATACTCAACTAACAGTGGCTTAAACAATGAAGATATTTAATGACCTCTTAGGACATAAAGCCTGCCGGTAGGTGGTTTGATAACACTGCTATTTCGGGAGCCTGAGTTCTTGTCTCTGTGATTCTCATGGGCAAAAGATGGTTGCCACAACTCCACACATCACTCATCCAAAGGCGGTGAGAAAGTGTGCATGCCTTTCTGCTTTTAGCAAGGAGGAGAAATCTTTTCCAAACAATTTCCCATCAGAATTCCTCTCTAGATCTCATTGGTCATACTGGGTACGTGGGTACCCCTAGGTGCGAGGGGGGATTGGGAGAGCAGGTGGTGGTCGAGGGCGTGCGGGGGTTGCACGACTGGCTTTGTCATGCTTCATCTTTCTGGGCGGGGCATACGGCTTCCTTGAACGGAAATATGGATCTAGCAGGAATGAAGAAAAGGGGAATCGCTATAGAGAGGCAACTAATATATGCAACTGGAACTTTTTGGTTGCATATCAGCAAAATTTTTATTTACTTATCAATTATTAATAAACTAACATGTATTGGGTACATGTGAATATAAACCATTATTTATTTAGCCAATATTCTACACTAGGAACTGATGTAGATGTTGGATACTATACATTATCTGCAATTCTCTCCAGCCAGCAAGATAGATATTATTATTTTTTCAGAGAGATTAAGTTATCTCCCCATTAGGGAAATAAGTTGCTCTATTCCAACCTCCATTATTGACGTCTTTGCCTTTCTTGAACTTCAAATCAATTAAATCATATAAAATGTTCTCTTGTGTTTCTGAATTATCTTGCTCAATATATTGTTTGTGATTCATTCATATTGTTAAGGATATCAGTAATTCTTTATTTTTATTGCTGTGTATTGTTCCATTGTTTGAAATACTGAGTGGAGTTCTTTTTCAGTTTGGAGATATGAATAAAACTGCTATTAACATTCTTCTACATGTCTTTTGATGAATAGGAGTACTCTTTCTGATGGATTTATATGCAGGAGTAGAACAGGGTATTTAGCTTTAATAGATACTCTCTAAAAGATTTTTGAAGTGCTTGTACCAAGTTACACTCCCAGCGGCAATCTAGGAGAGAACCATCTGCCAAGGTTTGGTCTGGTTTTGTGCAAGGCGGTAAGAGGGAAGGAAAAGAAAGAGTGGGGCAAGACAATGGGGATTATTAACACTGCGGGAAAGTGGAGCAGGTTGAAATTTTCAATACAGCGGTCAAGATTTAAGCTTCTTTTTTTTTTCCTATTTGAGAGGGCAATGTGCTAGCAAAGTCATGAAGAAGGTACAGGAATGAGCAATGCAGGCAAATGAGGAAAATGTTTTAGGCAGAGGGATGAGCCAGTGCAAAGGCTGAAATACCTGGTGTGTTCAGGCCAAAGCAACAGGTCAATGCGGAGGAAGTAGAGTGAAGGAGGTGGAGAGCAGCAGAAGGTGACATGAGACAGGCTAGCAGAGCCAAGGCATTCAGGGTCATTTAGGACATGGGGAAGGACTTGGCTTTTACTCTGAGTGAAACGCGGAGTCACAGCAGTCCTTTAAGCAGATGAGTGACGCAATCTGGCTTACACTTTGAAGAGACCATTCTGGTTGCTGGGTTGAGAACAGACATTAGGGTGGCAGCAAGAAAACCAGTTAGTAAGCTCTTGCAAGAGGTAACAAAGACTTGAACCAGGATGATGGTAGTGGACAATTGAACCAAGTGTGGCTCAATTCTGGATAGTCATCATTAGTACTGGCATCAGCAGCTTTATTATTAGCAATTCTATGCTAATAGTAATAGTTGCCATTTGACCTCCTACTATGTTCATACTCTGTGTTTTACTATCTTCATAAACTAAAGCTCAGAGATGTTCAGCAACCTGAACACACAATTCATAAGGGGTAAACCCATGGCTCAGTTTTAGCTCTAGCGGATTGCAAAGTTATTGCTCCTTCACTAGGTTCTGTTTCCTTTTTGCCTTGCTTAGTGCCTTGTACATAAGAGGTGAGCAATATCTTTATTTGAATTAATGGTGTCACTTACCTTTTCCTGAACTTGCTGAGATTAAACTATATGTTTGCTTCTGAGGTTTTAAAATTTTTATTTATTTATTTTTATATTAACTTCACTTTTTTGGTATATAGTTCTCTGAATTTTAACACATGCATATATTTGTGTAACCACCACAATGAGGATATAGAACACTTCTATCACCCTGCTCCCCCCACCCCATTTTTTTCTCTCATGTTGCACCTTTGTAGTCAACTCTTCCCAGTCCTTAATTCCTGGCAACCACTGATCTGTTCTTTGTCACGGGGGAAGCTCACAGGATTCTTAAATAGAGAACATAGACAATGAAACAATGAGTATCCTCCCTCATGGCTGGTGTGGCTCAGTTGGTTGGGGATTGTCCCAAGAACCAAAAGGTCGTGGGTTTGATTTCCAGCTGAGGCACATGCCTGGGTTGTGAGTTTGGTCCCCAGTCAGGGCATGTGCAGGGGGCAGCCAATTGATGTCTTTCTCTCACATCGATGTTTCTTACCCTCTCTTTCTCCCTCCCTTCCTCTCTCTCTAGAATCAATAAAGGAAATTTAAAATTAAAAATAAAATAGCCCTGGCTGGTGTAGCTCAGTGGATTGAGCGCAGGCCTGAGAACCAAATGGTTGCAGGTTTGATTCCCAGTCAGGGCACAGACCTGGGTTGCAGGCTAGGTCCCCAGTAAGGGGTGTGCGAGAGGCAACCATATGGTGATGCTTCTCTCCCCCTCTTTCTCCTTCCTTTCCCCTCTCTAAATAAATAAAATCTTAAAAACAAAAGGAAAACAACAACAACAAAAAAAACCCAGTGAGTATCTGAAGAACAAATTTGGCAGCAAGGTGCATAATGAATTGGACACAGAAGTTGGAGGCAGCACACCCAGGGGACAGACTACAGCAGCACAGCTAAGCAGGGATACAGCCAGAGGTAGGGTGGGTGCAATGAAGAGATCTGTTTCTTCCAGAAGAGCCAGCTGGACCTGCACAGTCCTGGAGCCCTCAAGGCTTGTTATCGCCTCAGCCATGGCCACTAGAGGGCTTCCCTGCCCCACCTGGAGCCTGGGCTGCTTCACACTCAGGGAGGGCAGTGCTGCTGCTTAAAATCCAAGTCAGGCAGAAAAAGTTAGAACTGCGTAATTTCACTCATACATGGGCTATAAAACTGAAAGTCATAGACACAGATAACAGTGTGGTGGTTACCAGAAGGAAGGGAGTGGGGGAGAGTAAATGGTAAAGGAGACCAAGTATATGGTGATGGAAGCTGATTTGACTTTGGGTGGTAGGTACACAAGTAATCATGTATCACAGAAATGTACACTTGAAGCCTAGATGCTCTCAATAATCAATGTCACTACAATAAATTTAATTAAAAATATAAAGAAATACAATATGTGCCTTGAAAAAATCAAGTCAGATTAGTACCTGGATTGCTTCATTGGAGCTTAGGTGTAGTACAGTTGATCTTCACTGGAAGGTCTCCCAGTCTTGACAACAGCAAGAAACAGGCCTAAGATGTAAGGATGAATTACAGGGTGGGTACCCAGGCGGCCTGGGGAACAGGAGGGCAGGAGGAGGAAACGGCTGCCTACAAAACGCCAGCAGCAACCAGGAGCTGGCAGGAGTTATCCTAGGTGCCCCTAGTCAGCCAAACTCCAGCTTGTCCTCTGGCTGGAGCAGCTGTGTGTGAGCTTGTATGTAAATGTGTATGTTTGTGTGTGCACACAGGTGGTGCGTGCATGTGTGGATACATGTATGTGTACACACAAACATGTACACCAAATGAGCAAATACCCATGCACATGTGTGGGTGCATATGTGCATGTGTGTGTGTGTGCCTCCAAGAGTGTGGTGCATGTGAGCAGGCTGCCGTGTGCCTGTGTGTGCCTGCTCTGCAGGGGGATGTTAATGTTTGTTGCTTGGCTTCAACCCAAAAGAAACAAATAATGAGGTAAAGGAAAGTGAACTGGAGTCTCTGCTTCTATTACACTAATTAGCCCACATAGTTCTGATGGCAAGGAGATACGACGTAAATGAGCAAAGGATGGAAATCCCAGGGACCTGGGTTGTGTAGGGAAACTGAGAAGCCCCTCAGGAGTCCTGCTGGGCAGAAAAGGCTGTTTCAGAAGTCCAGGTGCCTGTATCAGGTGAGGTGAGTGAGCCATTCTCGCCCTTAGACAAAGATCTATGTGTCATCCCATCCTGGCTGGCATCTCTTAGGTGTGGTCTTACCTTATAAGACCACTTCACACTTCAGTGGGGTGACAACTACCTACCTACCTCACTCTCCCCAGGGCAGTTTCCTTGTTCTCTCTGCCAGGCTGGCCCCCGTCCACAGTTCTCAGAGATGCGCTCAGAGCCCTCTTACTCTCCAGCTGCTCAGACAGACCTGGCTTCCACCTGTGCCTGCACCGCCTCGTGCTGCCTTGTCCCGAGGCTCTCCTTTTGCAACCTGTGAATGGTTGGAAGCAAATGGTGAAGGCAGAAGCACAAATTATTTGGTAGCTTGCTAAGAATGAGCTGCTCCTTAATCCCTAAACCTGTGTATAGATTTTGTGTGAGTGGGAGGGAAAGGAGGTAAAAGAAATTGACCTTAGAGACCCCTGAAGCAGGCCTTCCCCATTAGCAATAGCTGGTCCCTGTCTGTGGGTTCCCCCCCAAGCCCAGCTCGCACAGGCACCAAAGATGAGGGTTCAGTTGTGGAATGATTGTTGCCCACTTTGCCAAAGTCTGTGCCCTGGTCTCAGAGAACAGGGTCTCTCTCGGCCTTTCACACCCCCTTTTGAACGTGTCTTGAGGGGCACCACACCCTTTGAGCATCAGGGCTCTGGGAACTTTTTATAAATCTCTCCGAACATACTGAGTTTTTCTCACACTGTATACTTGAATGTGTGTGTGTGTTGAGGGGGAGGGAGTTCTTCATCATTTTATTCACATACTAGTATATCTACAGAGTGGACACTTCTTAGAAAATGTTGTTTTACACTTCTGGTTCATTGACAGTCTCTATCCTTGTCTGTCCCTTCAGGACACAAGTGGCCCGGGCCTGGCTTTCTTTCTAACACAGCTATTTTTTTTCCACCTTTAAAATTTTATTTTAAAAAGTGAGATATACTTGACATATAACATTATATTACAGTAGACCCTTGAACAACACAGGTTTGAACTGTACAGGTAGATTTGAACTTATGTGTGGATTTTTTCAACAAATACTGTAAATATATTTTGTATTTATGATTTTCATAACATTTTCCTTTCCCTAGCTTATATTATTGTAACAATATCCCAAAAATATGTGTTAATAAACAATTTATGTTGGCTTCCAGCCAACAGTAGGTATTAGTGGTTAAGTTTTCCTAAATTATATTTTATTGATTTTGCTATTACACTTTCCCAATTTTTCCCCCTTTGCCCAGCTCCACCCAGAGCCCCCCACTCCCTAGGTAACCCCCACACCATTGTTCCTGTCCATGGGTCTTGTGTGTAAGTTCTTTGGCTACTCCGTTTCCTATACTGTACTTTACATCCTCATGGCTGTTCTGTAACTACTTATTTCTACTTCTTAATCCCCTCACCTCTTCACTCATTCCCCCACACTGCCTTCCCAACTGCAACCATCAAAACCCTGTCTGTATCCATGATGCTGTCTCTGTTCCTCTTGTTTGCTTAGCTTGTTTTTACATTCAATTTTTTTACAGATGTATATTTATTGCTATTTTACTCTTCATAGTTTTGATCATCTTCTTTTTCTTAAATAAGTCCCTTTAATATTTCATATGATAATGGTTTGGTGTTGATGAACTCCTTTAGTGTTTTCTTGTCTGGGAAGCACTTTATCTGCCCTTCAATTCTAAATTATAGCTTTGCTGGATAGAGTAATCTTGGATGTAGGTCACTCTTTTTCATCACTTTCAATATGTCTTGCCAGTCCCTTGTAACCTGAAATGTTTCTTTTGAGAAATCAGCTGACAGTCTTATGGGAACTTCCCTGTAGGTAACTAACTGGTTTTCTCTTGCTGCTTTTAAGATTCTTTCTTTATCTTTAACCTTTGGCATTTTAATTATGATGTATGTTGGTGTGGGCCTCTTTGCATCCATCTTGTTTGGAACTCTCTGTGCTTCCTGGACTTGCGTGTCTATGTCCTTCACCAAATTAAAGACGTTTTCTTTCATTATTTTTTCAGATAGATTTCCGATTTCTTGCTCTTTCTCTTCTTCTGGTACCTCTATGAAGCGAATGTTGAGTTGCTTAAAGTTGTCCTACAGGCTCCTTATGCTATCCCCATTTCTTTGAATTCTTTTTTCTTCTCGTTGTTCTGGTTGGTTGTTTTTGACCTCTTATGTTCCAAATCATTGACTTGATCCTTGGCTTCACCCACTCTACTGTTGTTTCCCTATATGAAGCTCTTTATTTCTAGTGTATCCTTCGTTTCTGACTGGATCTGTTTTATGCTGTTGAGGACCTCACTAAGTTCCTTGAACATCCTTATAACCAGTGCTTTGAACTTTGCACCTGATAGATTGCTTATCTCCACCTTGTTTAGTTCTTTTTCTGGAGTTTTGATCTGTTTTTTTCATTTGGGTCATGTTTCTTTGTCTCCTCATTTTACTAGCCTTCCTGTTTTGTTTCTATGTATTAGGTACAGCTGCTATGACTCTGTGTCTTGGTAGAGTGGCCTAATGCAGTAAGTGTCCTATAGGGTCCAGTGGCACAGCCTCCCCTATCACCCAAGCTGGATTCTCGAGATGTGACCTTCATGTGGTCTGAGTACACCCTCTTTCCTATTCTTATAGTTGTGCCTTGATGTTGTTCGCAGGTCAATGGGAAGGATTTACCCAGGCCAGTCAACTGCAAGCACTGGCTGTCACCGCTGACTCCAACCTCCACCCTCTGTGGAGGATCAGTTGTGCAAAGGCAGGGTGGTGGTGCTTCAAGATGATGTGTAGCTGTCCACTGGGTGCACAGGCTTTGTGGTTTCCTGGGTGGTGTAGGCTGAAATCAGTCCTCACTGTGTTCTGCCTGAGGCCACTCTGCATGAGCTGTGAAGCAATATGAGATGGTTGCTACTTGTGCTGGGCTTGGAGATTCCCTGGTGAAGAGCCAAGCTGTGGATCTAGACAGACTGCTGCTAGTGCTGGGTCTGCATCACTTAGCAAGAGGTACAGATGCTAGAGGCTTGCTGGGGCCAGCTGTTACTTGTTTGATAGGATTTAGGAAATGTGAAACATGAGCCAAGACTAGTCACTCATATGGAAAAGTCATAGTTAACAGTGTGGTTGGGCCTGTAAGTTGGGTGGGACAGAATCTCAGAGGATCTCCAGGGCGGGGCAAATATGTTAGCCAGGTTGATGGAGTCTCAGATACGGTACTTGCTTGCTGGGTTTGTGGCTGTGTGGGGGGAGGGCTCAGCAAAGGGTCAATAGCCTCTACCTATCTTTTTGTCTGGGAGAAAGCTGTCCCCCAGCTCTCACCTTCATGTCGGACACTCCAGTTCCTCTCTGTATGCCACTGGTGCCTTTCCAGCTGCTACCCTGGTGCTGCAGCTCAGAGGGAGTGAGTCTGAGTAAGTCCATGTGTGGGTTCTGCAAGGGGACTACTTGAGACTCCAGAAGTTTCTCCCACTGACTCAATCTCCATTGGTTTTTGCAGCCAGAAGGTATGGGGACTTATCTTCCTGGCACTGGAACCCTGGACTGGGCATTTGGTGTGCGGCTGGGTTTCCTTGCTTCTGAGATATCTTTCCCAAATTTTTATACACCTCACTTGGATGTGGGACCAGCTTGTTCCATGCCTCCACCTAACCTACCAGTCTGGATGGCTGTGGTTTCTTTAATTTTGTAGATGTCAGAATTCCATTTAACTTGATTCCTTTTTCTTTTATTGTAGTATAAAATTTTTATATTTAGAATTAGCCAGCTGAACTCAGTATAGATGATCCCAATTATGTTGGCAACATCCAAAGCATCATAGTCTGGAGCCAGTCAAACATAGGCCTTCTTCTCTCCATCAAGCCTGATCAAGGTGTTGACCTTGGACAGGTCAGTATCATTGAGCTTCTTCACAACCTGTTTGATCTAGTGCTTGTTGGCCTTGGTATCACAATGTACCCAGTGTATTATTGTCTTATCTTCTTCCTGGCTGACTCCATAGTAAGGGGAACTTGATGATAGCATAGTGGTCAAAATTGTTCCTCCTAGGGGAGCTCTTCTGAGGATATTCAGGCTGCCCTTGGAGCTGCAGTGTCTTAGACCTCTGGAAGGTGGAGTGATGTGCAGATCTGTTTCTCCTTTGTGGCTGTGGATGCCGTTAAACACTGCTTTCTTTGCTTTCAAAGCCTTTGCCTTGGCTTCAGCTTTAGGAGGAGCAGGGGCTTCCTTCTTCACTTTGGGTGCCATCTTTGTGAAAAGTCAACAATTCATTGCTGTTCTATATTTTAGTTGTAATTTTGATGTGATTGTGTGAGGAGGCGAGTCATGTTTACCTATGCCGCCAACAGAAGTCTGCAGCTATTTCTTATAGTTTGCTAGATTAAACAGCAGTGGGAGTTCTCAAACTTTAGTAAGGAAAAAAAAAAATATCCCAGGGGCCTGTTTTAAATGCAGATTTCTCAGGTCCCATTCAGGTCAGAATTTTTGTAGTGAAGCAGATGAACTTGTATTCGCCCAGACTTCCCCTGTCCCTCCTCTGTCCCTCCCCACCCCATTGTCTTAAGTCAGGTGGTCCACAGAACATATAAACATGGTGCTCAAGGATGGCTTGGATCCATTATTTTTATAATGTTGCATTACAAGAGCTCTTATATGTTCTAAGTTCAGGCCTTTGTTGGATATGTGATTTGTGAATATTTTCTCCCAGTCTCTAATTTGCCTTTTTATTCTTTTTACAGGGTCTTTTATGGAGTAAAAGTTTTTAATTTCAATGAGGTCCAATTTATAAATTTTTCTTATTATGGATCATGCTTTTGGTATCAAGTCTAAGAACACTGCTTAGTTCTAGGCCACAGAGATCTTCTATGTTCTTTTCTAGAAATTTTATAGTTATATGGTTTACATGTGAGTCCATGACCCATTTTGAGTTAATTTTTGTATTAAGTGTAAAGTTTAGGTCAGCACAATTGAAAGGCTATTTCTCCTCCACTGGATGCTTTTACTCCATTGTCAAAAATTGATTGACATATTTGTGTGGCTCTGTGTTTGGGTTCTTATTCTGTTCCACTGGTTAGTGTGCCTATTCCCTCCATCAGCACAACAGTGTCTTGATACTGCAGTTATATATTAGGCTTTAATATTGTAAGAGTGTCTCCTTCCAATTCCCATTTTTCACAATTGTTTTACTATCTTAGGGCCTTTGTCTTTCATATAAATTTTAGAATAAGTTTGTATAAACCTGCAAAGAGACTTACTGGGATTTCAATAAGAATTGAATTAATATGAATCAGTTTTAGGAAAAGACTATTTTTCAGAGGGGAGGGGGAGGGAAGATCAGGGAAAAGGGGAAGTGTTTACAGAAACAAATATAAAAGACACATGGATAAAAACTAGGGGGGTGGAAATGGGAGGGAGGTGGGGAGGGCTGGAGTGGTGGGCTGGGATGGGAGTAAAAGACAGAAAACTGTACAAGAACAACAATTAAAATAAATTAAAAAACAAATGTATTCTTAACAGTTTATTAAAAAAAGACTATTTTTTTTCTTGCCACAGAATTTCTAGGGAGCAAGTTTTAAACAAAGCAGCTCTAAAGTCTTACATTATTAAAGGTTGCTTGCCTGGGATATATTTTTACTTCCAGCCAACACAACTTCTTTTCTGGCAACAGAGAAAAACTCCATATAGAAAAGTTGGGCATCTGGAGTTCGTGCAAGATTCACTAATAACTTTGTTCCATCTAGAATCCTGGAATCTAAGGAGACTCGATGCTCTAACTTGGTTCTTTTGGGGCCCACCATACTTTTTTGGGATTTATATACTTTGTTTTAGGAAAACAAAATAGAGATGTCTTAAGTGAAGTAGGCTGTTCTTTATTGAGTCTGTGAGAACCAAGTGTTTCCTTCAATAAAATGGATTCTACACTGCTAGAGAAGGAAGATTTAATGGACTTGAGGGATTATTAAAAATGCACCTCTCACCAGCATCATTGTGAGTCATTCTGAGTGCAGGGATAGAAGTGGCCATGGCGTGGTAGAGGAAGGTTTCGTAGGTCTTTAAATGTCCTCCCTGCTCTTCACTCTCCTTTCCTGATCTCTTTATATTACCTATCCACTAGAGAACAAGCTGAGCCTCCTGTTTTTATGTCCCTTTCTTTAGTGGACCACTTCCTCTTAGTCATACCGTTAGTTCTCCAATCTGCTGTCTTATTTGTAGTCAGTGACCTGATATTTGGCATGTGAACCTTTATTTTAATTAACACCAGATAAAGTGGACCTAATTCCACATCTGTCCTCATCTAGACTTGGCCCCAAACTAGCTTTAAAAAATCTCTGAATTCTTCCCTTGCCAGTCTAAATTATGTGGGCCCCTTTAGTGATCTGATTTATAGTGGCTTTTGTGATGGGAGTCACGTCCTGTTGGCTACAAGCATTGTTAAAGAAGCCTTTAAGAAGAGGCACTACTTACCTGGAATTTGCTCTCAGCACAAGGAATCTTGACCACAGGTGACAGTTTTGTGTATGACAGGTGGCTTACAGATGATTTAACTCTGAATTCTGTAGAGGCAATCAAAAGATTTACTGAGATTGCAAAGCTCATGTGTGGAATGAGAACTCTATCCAGGTAACTAAAAAGTTAATTGTATCAGTTAATATTTAAATGTGGTATCTACACAATAAACTTCAAATAGCATCCTGTGTGTTGTAACTAAAGACATTTCCACATTAGGGAATTAGTGATACCCTTAGTCAGAGCTGGCTAAGAAATGACTTTATCGAAGCTCAGAGAAGACCTCTTCCTCAACTCCTCCCCAGTTATCTTTATTTTAGATTGGAATCGTTCTTTCTAGTGCAGCAAACTATAGCTGATGTGGTCATTGGGTCTGTTGTCCTCCAAGAGCTCACTCTGAATGAGAGGCATATCCAGAGCCTGAGAGCTAGAACCCAAAGACAACAACGGTGGGTTGTTGCTGGTGGCTGAGTGAACCTAGAAGCAATATATTCTTTCTGTATTCTCTCCTTAGACTACGAGAGTACCCAGCTGACTTGCTTGGGGATTACAGAAGTTTGTAGGGCAGAACTCAGGGCTATGGAAACAATAACACCCATGGGATTAAGGCATATACTGTCTGTTCTTAGCTAAATTCACATCTATCACCAAAGCAACGGTCACAGTCATCCTCCTTCTCTTCTACTATTTCTGCCCCAATCAGTCTCCTCCTCCTAGGCCCCCTGAACTTTCTCCTCGTACTTGCAGAGAAAGAAGAGATCTCTTTTAGTGTGCACAGAGGAATGCTAAGCTTTCAAGTTACACTATTCTGTCCTTCCTTGTCCTAAGCTCCACTGCTAATTACAGAATTGCTAATTCATGGGGGCTTGTTCTCTGCAGAAACTGGCCCAGCTACTATTTGGGAGAATGAATGGAACCTCCCGCTGAGATCTGCTTGGATCTCACTGTCCCTGTAGGCTGCTGGGATGAGAGTGGTTTTTAAGTCCCTGGCTTTTTGGTAGAAAGTAAGAAGCTTTCAGACTGAGTATAACCTAAAACAGGTTCCCCCCTCTGAATAGAAATCATTGACACTTCCTGTGTTGCAAGAACAAAAGCCTTCCTAACTGCTGCCGGATATGGGGTTGGCTGTTTAACACCTTCAGGCTCTCTGGGAGGTGGGGCTGGCAGAGTGAGAGCTGGGAGCTACACTTTGTTGCAGGCTCCATCTACAAAACGCTTCCTGCAAATCTCTTCCTGCTCTGTAATCTCAGACACACAGAGCTGCCACTATGCTTTGCTGAGCCCTGCCTGTGCTCAGGATCTCCTCTGCCCTAATTTCCCTCTTCCTTACAAAATCCAGCTGCCTGTTGAGGCTTGTCTCCTTGTATTTACAGCTGTCTAATCAGCTGGTAATATACTTTCAATCAGGGCCAGATTGTGTTCCTCAGCTTAAAATCTCCTCTTTCATTTGGTGAAGAAATTATTGCCTTTCCTCTGTACCATTCATTTTATGTATTATCAGCCATATTGTGCAGATTAATAGTTCCTTAAATATGAAGATATAATCCAACAGTTCAAGAGAGCATTTTTCCAAAGATCAGACTTACATCATAGACAAGTCCAAATGCCTGGGACTGGGGGAGAGTCTCTGTTCTCAGTCTTATGCTGTGTTTTAAATTCTTCAGTTGTCAGTATGAAATCAAGATTTCTAGAAGCCCTTTGTTGTTTAATTACAGCCAGGAATTAATTTCCCTGCAAGCTGCCTGTAAGAACCATCAGAAATGGTTAGGGATAAAGAAAGGGCAGTGCAGGGCTGTGCCTTTGTTCTCAAAAATTGAGACTTCTGATCAAGATGGAGGTGCAGGTAAACATGCCTCCTTATGCACCACAGAAAAAATTTACAATTAAACTTCAAAACAAATAACACTCAGAACTGTAGAAAATTGAGTTGCGTGGAAGAAATGACGGTTACACTAAGTGAAACAAAGAAAAATCTACAGGGAACCAACAGTGGAGGGGATGAAGCCAAGATTCAAATCAACAATTTGGAACATAAGAAATAAACATTCAGACTTCCGGCCAAGATGGAGGCGTAGTTGGACACACTGTGCCCCCTCGGACAACCAAAATTAAGGACAACAAAGATTTAGAAATGAGAAAACAACCAGAACGGACAGAAAATTGAACTGTACAGAAGTCCAACAACCATTCATCCAGACCAGTAAGAGGGGCGGAGTCATGGCAGGAAAAAGGGGAAGTTGGCGGACCTGGGAGCGCAGGCAACAGCAGCTGGCAGATCCCAGGTGCACAGGCAGCGGTTAGCGGACCCCGGGCACAGGTGGCAATGGGCAGACCCAGTGAGGCCGTACAAGGCGGCTGGCCGACCAGGAGGTCCCACATTCGCGCACAGATAATCCAGGCAAAGGGGCAGCTGCAGAAGGGACTGGAATCCAGGAGAGAGCAGGGCAAGCGCCATTGTTCCTGCTTGGACCCCACCCCCACATACAGCATCACAACCCAGCGACTGGGCTGCCCCACTCTAACACCTAAGGCTCTGCCCCTTATTACGTAACAACTGGGACTAGACCAAAAAAAGGGGAAAAAAAAA
>PVKU01011786.1:0-20985 GCA_004027475.1 Anoura caudifer | reverse complement strand
CTCCAAGACATCTTTAAACATCCCAACATCCAAATTATAGGGGTACCAGAAAGGGAAGAAGAAGAGCAACAAGTGGAAAACTTATTTGAACAAATAATAAAGGAGAACTTCCCCAATCTGGTAAAGGAAATAGACTTCCAGGAAGTCCAGGAAGCTCAGAGAGTCCCAAAGAAGGTGGACCCAAGGAGGAACACACCAAGGCACATCATCATTACAGTACCCAAGATTAAAATGAAGGAGAGAATTCTAGAAGCAGCAAGGGATAAGGGGACAGTCACCTACAAAGCAGTTCCTGTCAGACTGTCAGCTGATTTCTCAAAAGAGACCTTCCAGGGAAGAAGGGGCTGGAAACAAGTATTCCAAGTCATGAAAGTCAAGAACCTATATCCAAGATTGCTCTATCCAGCACAGCTGTCATTTGGAATGGAAGGGAAGATAAAGTGCTTCTGAGATAAGGTCAAGTTCAAGGAGTTCATCATCACCAAGCCCTTATTATATGAAATGTTAAAAGGACTTACCTAAGAAAAAGAAGATAAAAAATAGGACAGTAAAAAAGACAGCAAACTCACAGATATTAACAACCACACCTAAAACAAAAGCAAACTAAGCAAACAGCTAGAACAGGAGCAGGAACACAGAAATGGAGATCACATGGAGGGTTAGCAACAGGGGAGTGGGAGGAGGAGAGAGGGGGAAAGGTACAGAGAATAAGTAGCATTGACGGTGGGTAGAAAATAGACAGGGGGAGGGCAAGAATAGTGTGGGAAAAGTAGAAGCTAAAGAACTTATGACACATGGAAATGAACTAAAGGGGGAATGTGGGTGGGAGGGGGTGTGGAGTGTGGAGGGGAATGATAGGGGAGAAATGGGACAACTGTAATAGCATAATCAATAAAATATATTTAAAAAAATTTTAAAAAGAAATAAACATTCAACTAGACTAACAAGAAGAAAAAAGAAAAAAAAAGAGAATAGTATAAGGTGCCTCTGGGACATCTCCAAACATACCAATATCTGAATCATAGGGATGCCAGAAGGAGAAGAAGAAGAGCAAGAAATTGAAAACTTATTTAAAAAAAAAGAAATGAAAGAAAACTTCCCTAATTTGGTGAAGGAAATAGACATAGATCCCACTGGACTGGGATCTAACAAGTCCAGGAAGCACAGAGTCCCAAACAAGTTGGACCCAAAGAGGACCACACCAAGACACATTATAATTAAATGTCAAAGGTTAAAGATAAAGAGAGAATCTTGAAAACAATAAGAGAATAGCAGAGAATTACCTACAAAGGAGTTCCCATAAGACTATCAGCTGATTTCTCAAAAGAAACTTTGCAGGCAAGAACTGGCAAGAAGTATTTAAAGTGATGAAAAGCGAGGACCTACAACCTAGATTACTCTATCCAGCAAAGCTATCATTTAGAATGGAAGAGCAGATAAAGTGCTTCCCAGACAAGCTAAAGCTAAAGGAGTTCATCATCAACAAGCCATTATTACATGAAATGTTAAAGGGACTTATTTAAGAAAAAGAAGATCAAAAGTATAAACAGTAAAATGGCAAGAAATTCACAACTATCAACAACTGAATCTAAAATAATAAACCAAGGAAACAGCCAGAAGAAGAACAGAATCATAGATATGGAGATCATTTGGAGGATTATCACCTGGGAGGGGGAAAGGGCAGAATGCGAGGGAAAGGTGCAGGAATTAAGAAACATTGATGATCAGTTGCCTTTTGCATGAAATAGACAGGGAGTTGTTAAGAATAGTCTAGGAAATGGAGAAGACAAAGAATGTATATGCATGATCCATGGAAATGAACTAAGTGGGGGGAATGATGGAAGGAATGGGGATATCAGGTAGAGGAAGGGGAAAGGAAGAAAAACTGGGATAACTGTAATAGCATAATCAATAAAATATATTTTAAAAAAAGACTTTGAGCTACACTTGTTTAGAGAGACTGCCTGATAAAATCTGAAGAACTGCAGGCAGTAGTAACTGTATGTTGTGGTTTGTGAGGCTGCTTGAGTTGAACAGAAGAGAAATTGGGGACATGAAGAGAGCAGGTGAGGGTTGAAAGTCAGAGACTGAATGAGGGACAGATAGGCTGAAGGTCAGTTGCGGCTCTTCCACCCGGACTTTGCCCTCCCCTCACGTACATCTGAGGATGCTTCCCTGGACAGGGAACGTGTTCTTAAATATGACTGATGTTAGTCATCTGTCAGCCTTTCCTCTGCTCTGAGAAAGATTCTTCTAATGTGGCAGGATTGGGGCTGGGAAACCCTTGAGCCTTACCCACCTCTCTGGCTACTTGTTCTTACCAGAAACCATCGCATTCACCCCGGCTTTGGGGCCTAAAGAGCTCCCCCTCCTCCCAGTCCCCAACACTTCCTGTCTCTGTTTGGCCCTTCTCCAAGGGCACTCAAAAATTTCTCCAGAGCAAGGGTCGTAGGGTGGCTGTCAGTTGGAAGCAGGTGGGTAAAGTCATGCTAGAGGACCTGTTTCAAAGCTACCTGGCACAGAAGAAAGGTGGATAAAAGCATGGATTCTGGAGGCAGATTGCTTGAGTTCAAGTCCCAGAAGCACCACTTAGCTTTGTGATCTTGGACAATGTTCTTAACCACTATGTACCTCAGTTTCCCCACATATGAACCTAGTATAATAACAATACCTACCATTCAGGAATCTCATGATGAGTAAATGAGTAAATGACTGTCAAGTGTTTAGAACTGCATTTGGTATTTGTTGAATATTAATTAATGTTAATTTTTAAAAAATATTTTATTTACTTATTTTTAGAGAGAGTAGAAGGGAGGGAGAAAGAGAGGGAGAGAAACATCAATATGTGACAGAAACAGTGATGATTAGTTGCCTCTCACACACCCCCAACTGGGGACCGGGCCCACAACCTAGCATGTGTCCTGACCAGGAATTGAACTGGCAACCTTTCATTTTGCAAAATAACATTGAGCCAACTGAGCCATGCTGGTCAGGGCTGGTTAATGTTAGTTTTTAATATTAGGCAGCTTAGGGTGGACTGAGGTGGATGATGAAAATTTGGGGAAAGATAATTTCCTCCAAAGAAGTACTTCTATTGGTGCCTCTGCTAAACTTTTTTTTTTCCCCTAGTTTTAAGTGGGAGCTTCTCCAAGCTGTTCTCCCTGCTTCTCAAACCTCCAGACCTTGGGTGAGGTGCTCTACCCCTATGCCTCTAGAACCTTGTACTCATAATTACGTGGGTTCGTGTTCTGTTTTGCATCTCCCATTAGATGGTAAGCCTAATGTGAAGGCCAGGGGAGATGTGTCTGAGTCATTACCATGTACCCAGAATGTAGTACAAAGCCTAGCACATTGTGCCCACAAATGGGTGTTGAACTTGGCTATGGACATGCAGTCATGTTGGTACATGTAGTGTCTGGAGGGCAGGAGAGGGCTCTTCTTGAGTCGGGTACCAGTTACTTAAAATATTTCCTGACTAGAGTATCTTGGTGGGAAGTTGAGGGTAGGGGGTGCTGAAGAAAAGGTGAGTGATCTGTCATTTGGAAGATTTGTTCTCAGAGCTTAGTGGTTCAGCCACTGGACTGGGGTCTAACATCAAGGCTCTTCTCTGGGGAAGGGCTGGCAAGGGGGTGAGGGAACAGCAGGCCCCCAGCTAGACTGGTCCTGAGAATGGACCTGGGGAATGTCAGACAGCACCGGAGCCCACTGGCTGCCACTGGGGATCCTGGATCCTGGCTGAGGGTTGCAGCAGAAGTATGCCCATCTGTTACTAGATGTTGTACTAAGTAAGGCCCTGGGACCAGAAAGGAGACTAAACTACACAAAGTCAATTGAATCCTTCATGCTTCTCATGCCTCTGAATTGTCTCTAGTGCTTACTAAAAGATTCCTGGGCTGTACCTTGGAATTACTGAAATACAGATATATGGAGGTTAGGTCTCCAGTCTGGGAAAATTTAGTGAGACAACAACAGGCTCTGATGCGAGGAGCTAGAGCAGGCAGAACCAGGAGAAATTAAGGAGTTCATGTTGGAATCAGCCTGCAAAGTTTCACATCTTGGGGTTAATTCTTTTTTTTTTTTTTTTAGCTGTTTAATGTTTTTATTTATTTATTTATTTTTATTTTAAATTATATTTTATTGATTATGCTATTACAGTTGTCCCATTTCTCCCCCATCATTCCCCTCCACACTGCACACCCCCTCCCACACACATTCCCCCCTTTAGTTCATGTCCATGTGTCATAAGTTCTTTAGCTTCTACTTTTCCCACACTATTCTTGCCCTCCCCCTGTCTATTTTCTACCCACCATCAATGCTACTTATTCTCTGTACCTTCCCCCCTTCTCCTCCTCCCACTCTCCTGTTCCTAACCCTCCATGTGATCTCCATTTCTGTGTTCCTGTTCCTGTTCTAGCTGTTTGCTTAGTTTGCTTTTGTTTTAGGTGTGGTTGTTAATATCTGTGAGTTTGCTGTCTTTTTACTGTCCTATTTTTTATCTTCTTTTTCTTAGATAAGTCCCTTTAACATTTCATATAATAAGGGCTTGGTGATGATGAACTCCTTGAACTTGACCTTATCTCAGAAGCACTTTATCTTCCCTTCCATTCCAAATGACAGCTTTGCTGGATAGAGCAATCTTGGATATAGGTCCTTGACTTTCATGACTTGGAATACTTGTTTCCAGCCCCTTCTGGGCTGGAAGGTCTCTTTTGAGAAATCAGCTGACAGTCTGACAGGAACTGCTTTGTAGGTGACTGTCCCCTTATCCCTTGCTGCTTCTAGAATTCTCTCCTTCATTTTAATCTTGGCTAATGTAATTACGATGTGCCTTGGAGTGTTCCTCCTCAGGTCCACCTTCTTTGGGACTCTCTGAGCTTCCTGGACTTCCTGGAAGTCTATTTCCTTTGCCAGATTGGGGAAGTTCTCCTTTATTATTTGTTCAAATAAGTTTTCCACTTGTTGCTCTTCCTCTTCCCCTTCTGGTACCCTTATAATTTGGATATTGGGATGTTTAAAGATATCCTGGAGGTTCCTAAGCCTCTCCTCATTTTTTTGAATTCTTGTTTCTTCCTTCTTTTCTGTCTGGTTGTTTCTTTCTTCCTTCTGGTCCACTCCATAGATTTGAGTCCCAATTCTCCTCCCATCACTATTGGTTCCCTGTGTGTTTTCCTTCATTTCACTTATTGTAGCCTCCATTTGTTCCTCTAATTTGCAACCAAAATCAACCAATTCTGTGAGCTTCCTAATCACCAGAGCTTTGAACTGTGCTTCTGATAGGTTGGCTACCAGTGCTATGAGCTGTGCATCTGATAGGTTGACCACCTCCTGGTCGCTCAGATGAATTAGCTCCAGGTCCCAGTCTGTTCTCCCTTTTGAGCCATCCTTGGTTTTTTTTTTTTTTTTTTGTCTGGTTGTGGCTGTTACATAGTGAGGGGTGGAGCCTTATGTGTTCACTGGGGCGGGGCAACCCAGTTGCTGGATTGTGATGCTGGATGGGGGGGCAAGGTCCAAGAGGGAACAATGGCTCTTGCTCCACTCTCTGCCAGATTTTAGTCACTTCCGCCGCTTCCCCCAAGCAAACTGAACCCCTCTGGTGCTGATTCCTGGGTGGGTGGGCCTACACACGTTCCAGGACCTGGTGGGTCTCCCCAACGAACTCTCCTGTGAGGCTGGGACTTCCTCCCGGCACCTCAGCCCCTACAAGTATTTTCAATGGGTGCTTTTAGGCTTTACTTCCCAGAGCTGGAGCCCTGCATCATGCAGTCTGACTTGCTGCCCATCTTTGCCTGGTTTATCTGTGCGCGAATGTGTGTCTGCAGTCTGCTTGGCCGCCTGTGCGCCTGGAGTGACTGTGCACCCCAGACCACCACCATCTTATCCCCCCGCAAATGACTCTGTCAGCCGTGGACCCTGCCGGCCACTGACTCCGCCCCTCTTACCGGTCTGGGTGAATCGTTGTTGTTGGACTCCTGCACAATTCAATTTTCTCTCTGTCCTGGTTGGGTTTTCTTTTCTTTTTGGTTCTATATTTTTGTTGTCCTTAATCTTAGTTGTGAGAGGAGGCACAGCATGTCCAGCTGCGCCTCCATCTTGGCCGGAAGTCTTGGGGTTAATTCTGATTGTGTTAGTTTGGTAGGGCTCCTGTAACAAAGTACCACAAACTGGGCAACTTATAAGACAGAAATGTATTGTTTCAGAATTCTGGAGTCTAGAAGCCCAAGATCAAGGTGTTAGCATGGTTAGTTTCCTCTGAAAACTGGGAGGAAGAATCTGTTCTATGCTTCTCTCCACTAGCTTCTGGTGGTTTGCTCCCAATCTTAACTGTTCATTGGCTTGTAGACGCATCACCCCCATCTTTGCTTTCATGTTTATGGAATGTTCTCTCTGTGGCGTGTCAGTCTCTGTGTCCAAATTTCTCTTCTTATAAAGACACTGGTCATAATGGATTAGAACCCGCCCTATGATATCATTTTAACTTGATTGCTTCTATAAAGACTGTATTTCCAAAATACAGATGGAACTGATCCTGAAGAAAAAAATTATAGTGGCTGCAAAGAGAGCCCTTGGGTAAGTACTTATCTTAGGGGATCATAAAAAATTCAAAAAAACCCTGGCTGGTGAAGCTCAGTGGATTGAGTGCAGGCCTTTGAAGCAAGGGGTCACTGGTTTAATTCCCAGTCAGGGCACATGCCTGGGTTGCACGACAGGTCCCCAGTAGGGGGCGTGTAATAGGCAACCACACATTGATGTTTCTTTCCCTCTCTTTCTCCTTCCCTTTTCTTATCTCTAAAAATAAATAGATAAAGTCTTTAAAAAAAGGATTCAAAAAAGAATATAACCTGCAAAAGAAAGCTGAGAGTGCAATCTATCTTATAAAAATTCTAAGGGCAATGAAATGGGCTTTGTTATACATTTGTTGAGCAAGAACACATGTGGAGGAGGTAATGATATTAACTAAATGTTTTGATTACCTGTCTGTCTATCTATCATTATATTGTATACCTAAAATAAATACAATGTTATAAGTCAATTATACCTCAATAAAACTGAAAAAGAAAAGGTTAGTTGAGGAATTAAAAAATAAAGCATTAATTTTTGTTTTTAATAAATGACCTTTATTATAAGGAAAACAAAGGCAGAAGAGAGACTGCATGGGGCAGAAGATACTTATTGACAGGTGACAGTAGGAAGCAGCTGTCTGTTTAGTTCTGAATTCTTTAAAAAAACTCTATTTACTTATTATCATTATTTTAGAGAGAGAAGAAGAAAGGGGGAAAGAGAGGAAGAGAGACATTGATATGAAAGAGAAACGGTGATTGTTGCCTTTCTAAGGTGCCCAGACCAGGGACCAAATCAGCAACTCAGGCATGTGCTCTGACTGGGAATTAAACTGGCTACCTTTCGGTTCCCAGGATGATACCCAACCAACTGAGCCACACAGCCAGGGCCTGAATTCTTTATTAGAAAGGATAAATTTAATACTGTAAAGGCTGATAAAAGATTGTAAGGAGGAAAGGAAGCTACACACAGGTGAGATGATAGGAAAAAACCCCAAATTATTTCAAATATTTATATTAGACCAGGGGTTGGCAAATTTTTTTCTATAAAGGTGATAATTTCAGACTTTGTGGGCCATATGGTTTCAGTTTCAACTGTTCAACTCTGCTTTTCTAGAGTGAAAGCAGCCTCAATAATTTGGAAATAAATAGGTGTGGCTATGTTCCAATAAACCTTCATAAATAGGCAGCTAGCCCACTTTGGTCCAGGTGTAGGAGACTGTTCTGTGTGGTGTGGGCCCAGCTCCCAGTTGGAGATGCACAGGACCCACATTCACAGACGGGTTCTCCCATGGGGAATCAGGCCTGCAATGTGCCTAGGCCGCTTTGTGACTTGCTCTTGCTAAAACTCTCTCACCCTGAGTTCAGGCAGCAAGCCCTTGCTGCATATCTTTTAAGTAACTTTCTGAAGTCTGTGCTAATTCTCCCAAGGACTGAAATGTAACCAGACCTGTTACTCTGTCATTCCCTTGCATTTGCAACATTCTTCAGTGGACTGAATTTAGGAGTGTGGGTCATGGCAGCCCTTGGGTGCCTCTTTGTCTTAATCCTTATTTGTGCTTTATGATATATAGAGAGATTATTTCTTAAGATTGCATTTGAGAACAGCAAATAGTAGGTTTCACAGGCTTAACAAGAACAATTGATTTCAAAAACAAAAAAAGGGGAGATGTTGGGAACTGCCCTGCCTGGTTTCAGGAGCTGTAACCCCCCATGGCTAAGGCTGAGTGAGCGACCTTCAGACCATAAGCCACTAAGGAACAAAGCTTATCTCCCTGGCAGGAGTGCCACTTCTGCTCCTTTTACTTCATCCATAACTGGTCCCCAATGCTTGATTGGTTAGCCAATGACGGGTAAGATTCCCCAAGAGGGGAATGACCTAAGCCAGGTATGATCATGTGGAAGGCCCTCAAGGAAGGACTCGGGGGGTGGGGGGGGGCTGCAGCACAAAGGGGGTGATGGACCCTCCCCCCTCAGCTTTGACGTAGCCTGAGTCCTCATTCTGTCCTTGAGAAGTCTCCTAATCTGCTTTACTTCTCCTGCTGCACTTAAGCCTGAAACAATGCCAGAGGTGGGTGTGGCCCTGTGCTGGGAAGGGCAGGTTCCCCAGGGCAATCAGGCCTAAGAAAGAATGTATAAAATCCTGTGAAACCTGCTACCCTCATTTTAAATGATAAGGGTCCAAGCCTGAAATAAGTTTGTTACCCCAAAATTTTATGGCACTATAGCTATTTGACCCTGACTCAGAATAGGCCCTCAAAGTTCTTTGAATGTTATCTATTTGATCATTACTGCCTGACAATGATTGATGGGCTTAATCTGAGAATGTGGGTCTTTGAAACCACTGGTTGCTTACTGATTATAATAATGCTCTATGTACTGTGATGTATTTGCAAATTATTTTCCTAGGGTCGTGTGGGAGACCAGCAAGCAGCAAGCTTTGTGGGATCTATAGCAGTCCTGACTAAAAGCAAGGGTGGAGATGTAGAAGACTGTTCTGCGTGGTGTGGGCCCAGCTCCCACTCGGAGATGCACAAGACCCACACCCATGGACAGGTTCTCCTGTGGGGAATCAGGCTTGCAATGTGTCTAGGCTGCTTGGAGTCTTACTTTTGCTAAAGGTTCCCTCACCCTGAATTGAGACAGCAAGTGCTTATTGTAACTTCCTAAAATCCATGCTAAACCTTCCTAGAATGAGTGTAACCGGTTGGACTGCTTTTCCCTTTTTCATTTGCAAATATCCTTCTGTGACTTGATTAGCGGCATTGACTCCTTTGTTGTCTGTAAAAGGTAACCACCTAAAGCCAACCTGTGCATAGTAAATGAGGACCATAATGTAATATGGGGAGTAACCCAATAAAGGCCTGTCATGGTGGAGGCCGAGGGCTTTTGCTCCCCTTGAGAGAAAAGCCATGCTGTCCTTTTTCCTCCACCGGACTCGGTCGTCCATGTGAATGTCTCATTTCATCCATAATGACGTGGACACTGCAGGCCGGTGTCTGAATCATCCGGGCTGTAGTTTGTGGATTCCTGCAATAAAGCAATATCAATCTCAGAAAACGGAAAGAACTTGTTGTTGCAACAGGAATTCACTGTAGGTTGTCTCTGAGCAACACTGCAGCAAAGAGGAAGCACACAGAATCTGGACAAGGGCAGAGGGCACAGAGGGAGATTCAAAACCTGCAATCCACTTAGCTGCTCATTGTGTTCTGACCCACATCCAGAACGTTATTATTGGGCAATTCTAGTCACTAAATATTATTAAAACACCCACTTCATATTGTTCTAAGTTCTCCCTGGTAAGCAAAAAGGACACTGTTTTTGCCCTCAGGGAATTTTTTAGCCTCAAAGGAAAGAGAAAGTGCTCTAGTAAGAAGTGGCTGCAGCAGTGCTGAGGGCTCTGAACAGGGGAGGGTACAGGGCAAATGGTATTTGAGCAAGGGGACCTGACTTAGTGTAGGGGTTCAGGGGAGTCCTCCCTAAGAAAACCAAGATTCAATGTTTGAGGAATTAGCCTGGGGACAGAGACAGAGTGGGCAAGCATCCTAAACAGAAGAAAGAGATGTGCAAAGGCCCAACGTCAGATAGAATCCTCAAGGCGCTGAAATAAATGGAAAAACAAGTGGCTGGAGGAGAGAGGAAGGAGTCTGGGGCAGGACAAAGAGGAGTGGCCCGCAGGAGCCAGGGTCAGGAATAAGGACTTCATCATTTCTCTGATTCACCAATCCAGCAATGTTGACAAAAGTGGAAATGAAGTGCCTGTGACAGAAATATGTTTTTAAAAAGCTCATCTCAGCTCCAATAATCATAATTACCTTTCCAGATGATCACAAGCCAGCCTAACAGTTCTCCTGACTCTAGTCTTGGATCCCCCCAATTCACTCCCCACCCGGCTGCATCTCTCAAATCCAAGTCTGAGTCTATCACACCCATGCTTAAGAACCTTCAATGGTTTACCATGGTCCTTGGGACTTAATAGATTTGGATTTTAGCAAGGCTTTTGATTCGGTCTTCTGTGATGTCTTTGAGTAATGAATGGAATGCTGTTAACCATCTTGAAAATGTTGCACTGGCTCATGTAAGCCCCACCCCTCACCCCTTAGTTATACATCTAAGGCACTTGGCCTACATGGTCTGTTTCAGGGAATATAAGCCTAGAAAAAAAAATCACACTAGCTCTTAAATGCCTTGGAGAAGTAGTGACATCTCCTTCATGCACAGTTTATTGGCAAGAGGAAGTCACACGATCCCAACCCAATTACAACAAATCTGGGAAAAGTAGGAGAGTCCACGGCAACTACCTTTGCCACAGTGTGTTGGCTGAGTCTGTGTGTGTCCTAAAACATGGGTGGTTAGTTAATATGCCTGATAATAGAATTAACATCCAAAAACATCTCAGCCAGATGGAAGGATATATCTAAACTAACAAAATGGACCTGGCTGGTGTAGCTCAGTGGACTGAGCACGGGCCTGCGAACCAAAAGATCGTGGTTTGATTCCTGGTCATGGCACATGTCTGGGTTGCAGGCCAGTTCCTAGCAGGGGATGCACGAGAGGCAACCACACATTGATATTTCTCTCCATCTCTCCTTCCCTTCCCCTCTAAAGATAAAATAAATAAAATCTTTCAAAAAAAGAAAAAATAAACTAACAAAATGATATTTAGGAGGATTTAATATAAAGTCCTATACCTAGGTTAAAGTGAAAATGAATCATTCTAGTACAAGGTGGAAAATACCTTGCTTGACACATTTCAAGTTCAAAACAACAGCACAATGGGTTTCCTTAACCACATGCTGCAAATGAATCATTAGGGTCTGTCAAAGAGATCTGGAGAAATCATAGCAGCATTAATGGGTGTATAGAGTCTAGAATTAAGTAGATAACAATTGCCCTATTCTCTTGGCTGGTGGACACATCTGCCAGTGTGTTCAGTATCAGGGGCTACATTTAGAGAAGATCTGAGAAGCTGGAACGAGTCCAGAGGAAGGTGAGTGGGATGGTGAGGGTTATTGAAAGATACGGGCTGAACTCTGGGATTGGAATTAAGACATCCAACTTTAAGTTCTGGGCCTGCCACTTCCAGGAGACAATGGGCAAAATCTATCTGTTACCCAGCTGCCTTTCGCCTTTCTAAACCTCATCTTCCTTCTGGGTAAAAGGGGAGATTTGGACTTGAATTTCTAAAGTTTTTGAAAGTTTGGCACCTCTGACATTACACTGAGAACAGTTGAAGGGAACAGTCTGGGGACATATAGCCCAGGGCAGGAAATATTGAAAAGGGACCTGGGAGTTGTTTTTAATTATTTGAAGAATTGTCACAAGGAAAAGGAATTCGATTTGCTCTGCATTTCATGTGAGAACAGCTTATGGCCAGAGGGAGGAGGATACAGAAAACATTCTGAATCTCTGGCATTTCTTAATAATGAAAGGGGTGTTCATTAAGGGAGTGACCAGTTAGCAGAAGTAGGAAATAAGTTCCCTTCCAGCCCCTGCCAAGTGTGAGTGTACTTGGCACAATCATACATATTTGTGAGAGAATTGTATTAAAAATTTCATCATGAGAACCTGTACACCTTAGGAATTTCCCCAGGCTTGCTCACCTTTAATCTACCTACTTGGTATTCATCATTCATCAGCATCCTGAGTATCTCCTTGTTTAGCTCTGTGTCCTTTGTTCTGTCTTTGTGCTCCTGAGATTGGAAAACTTATTTGGTGCTTCCTTTCCAGGGTGAGACCTTGACCGCTCTTTATTTTTTATTTAAAAATTTTTATTTATTAATTTTAGAGAGAGAGAGAGGAAGAGGGTGGAAGGAGGAGGGAGAGAGAAAGAGACAGCATTGCTTTACTGTTCCAATTATTTATGCATTCATTGATTGATTCTCATATGTGCCCTGGCTGGGGTTGAACTTGTAGCCTTCACATACCGGATGATGCTCTAACAGAGTTAGCCAGCCTGGGCTTGGCCTCTCTTTATGATGTGACTTTCTTATCTGCTCTTTGGCCCTTTGGACCACAACTTTGGGCAATAGATGCCACAGTAAATGACTTTCCTTAGCCAACAGAACAATATGCAATTAAATGTCCACTCACTTGGCCCCCAGATGACGTAAGAGGGGTAGAGAACACTGGAGGACTCCCTGTCAGGGCTGCATGAGAGAATGCTGAACTGGGTGGAATGTTGGACTTGATGGGCGCTAATGCCCCCTTGTATTCTCAGATTCTACAGCTTTTTAATTTATATCTGTCCGTGTTCACAGGGTGGGCAATAAATAGAAAGTTTTCAATGATTCTTTGCCAGTGGTAATGCACTTTTAAGAGTGCTGCTACTCAGTAAGTCACACATATGTATAAATACTTCTGCTCCTTGATTTTGCCACTGAACGGCCTTCAGCAGAGCACGGACAGCTATTGGAGCAGTGAAGATGAGCTAATGCTTCTTCATTTACCCTCTCTTGTCTGGTGTCCCATATAATCAAAGGGAGCCTATGCAGTACAACCAGCTGGAGGGGAAGAAGGAGGCAGCGTTCGTCATGCAGCAGTGCAGTGCTGATGGCTCAGCTGGCCAACCATGACTTTGGACTCCTTGCCTCTTTGCGCTAAGATTCAATGATCTTTGGAGGCTTGCAGAGAGGAAAATATGTCTGCAGTTGAGCTGACTCCAGAATGATTCAATTTCAGTGAAAAATAGCAAAACGTTAGAACCCTGACCCACAGATGTCCTGTGTAATGGCTCCACTTCTTCACGGTGATCTTTGGGGGAAAAAATCATGTCACTCCACCAGTGCTCTCCATCTGTGCTCATGATAACATCCAAACTCCGCATTGTGGCTTAAATGGGCTGCATCCTGCCTCTCTCTCTCTCCAACCTCATCCTGTGTACTTATCCTAATATTTATTTTTTGAGGGCAGAAACCTTTCTCATGTCAGGCTGTACCTGCAATGTTGAGAACAGCACTTGGCATATGTTTTAATAACTATTTGTTGAATAGATGAATCCGGACTTGACTTCCAAAGAACTTTACTAAATCCGTATCATGGAACCTCTCGTCACTAAATTCTTAAGAGTAATCTCTTTTTAGAAATTCCACCTCTTATCGCCACTGTACTTGGGGGATGAAAAGCATTCATTTGATTAAGAGGACAGCTGAAGAAGTACAGGATAATGTCACATACAGTTCAAACTCCTTGGGGGAATTTGGTTGGGAGAATAGAATTACCCAAGTTGGACTCTGCTTAGAGTACCAGGCTTAAGTTATTGGATGAGAACACATTAGAAAAAATGAATTTGACAGCTGACAAAATATTTTCTTTATGTGGAAGTAAGTGACCTTGGGTTTCCCTTCTTTTAAAGGCTGGCTTTCTCTGGTGGGGGAAAGAGGTGATACTTTGAAGGAGCCAGGATTTTGGGATGACAGTGGCAGTACTAGGAAATCTGTGGGTGGTTATAGAGAGTTTATTTCTCAGCCTCCTTTAGAGGCATGTGATGGACCAAATAGGCTTTCTGTTTTGCCAACGTTTGGCCTTTCATTTGGAGAAACATCCATGATTGTGGCTGACTGTATTCCAAGATTTATGAGCTTTGGCACCCGAATCAGATACTTAACAAAAAAAGAAAGCATTTGTTCATTGCTTTTTTCTTTCTCCCTTTGTCATCCTCCATTTAACTGTCTCATATTGTTAACGAATGAGTCGAATGTTCAATATCTTTTCCCCAGAAACTGACTTGGGAAAAGCCAAAACAGTCCATCATGTTTTTTCTCATCTAGTTCATCATGACATTCTGAGATTTTGAATAGACTTTTTTTCTGTGTCAAGACGTCCTAGGGTAGCACATACCTCCTTTGCTAATTTTTGACAAGATAGATGGAGGACAGAGAGATAACACAGCAGGATGCAAGGGAGAGAGTGCCTGGATGAAGGGTGCAGGCATGACATGGGGGGGGGGGGGAGGCGGAGCTGAGGGCCAGAAGCATCGAGTGGGTCTGAATAGCCCCATATTCCAGCACATACCTAAAACTGAGAGTTTAAACAGTGAAGGCTTTGTTTAAGGTATTTGTATTCTCTGCTAATTCGTTAATGAATAATCACCTTTTTGTGAATCTAAATAGAGTGTATGATGCCAGTCATGGTGGGATTGGGAGGGAAACCACCCCAAAAATACTTCCCCACCATTCTGGTGCCTACAAGTCTACTCACACCCTTTGTTCATGTACAGCCCTGTCTCTCAAAGACCCTTGAGAAAGTGCTGGTACTTCACCTGGGACCGGCGGGGGTGGTGGGCAGACAGTGAAGAGCTCTGGGGAGGCAGGAACAACAATTAAAGACTCCTGTTTGCAGTAGCCAGCAGAGTGGTGGCAACCCGTGTGAACTACACCATGACTGCAGCTTCGCTTCTCCCCTCCAAATCCCCACAGTATCTCTGATGGGAAATGGGAAAGGAAGGGAATTCTGGGAAATGCAGATGATCTTGTCAGGCTGACACTTATCAAGCCACCATTCTAGATCAGCTGATTCCATGTCCTGTGGCCTTTCCTTAACACCACATTGTCCTGCTCCAAATGTCCTTTTACGTTACCTGTTCAACATTTAAACCCCCAAAAGGCATTTTTCCTAGTTTGACCTAGTTTAAGTGTTAGTACCGCAGGCCTCCAGCAGGGCTGGCTGGAGGCTAGGGGTCCGCTTGGAGGAAAAAGACTAGGAGGTAGCATCTTCTAGAGGAAACCTTAAACTCCAGCTGCAAAGGAAAAGGGTCTCACCCTTGGGGTGTGCGCAGTAGTGGTGAGGCATTTTGTCGTAGCACGGTTATGCAGTTCCTGTCCTGGGCAAGGATGTCAGCCTGGGGGAGCGATGAGAACGCGCTGACTTACAGTGCTGCTGTTCGCACCTGGCTCAGAGATGCTTCAGCCGTGAGGAATGAAAACTGCGCATGTAAGAAGTCTGTTTCTGTGTTCCTGGATCCTCACTAAATCTCTCTGTTTTGCTTGTCTTTTTCTCCTCTCTGGAACTTCACTGTTAGGGTGGTCAGTGATGTGGGCTGTGAAAGAATTCACAAAGAGAAAGAAAGTAGAGAATAAAGTTTTGTATTCACTCTCCAAGAAAGGAGAGGGACATGGTGTGGAGAGCTACACCGGCATTGAAGGGTGGGGGGTTCCTGTTATGTGGCCCCTGGCCCCACTGTTACAGGCTGTTGGGGGCGCTGTAACATGAGGCTGCAGTTTGTCCCAATGTTATCTTCCAGCTGTGGCTGCAGGGAGCGGTTGGTTCTGTTCTTGCTTTTCAGTAATTTCCAGGCCTGGGGACAAGCTCAGAAGAGTAAAACGGGAGTCATGTTTAACAGGGTCACAGGCCTGCTCAGCAAATGGTGCCACCATAGCAACTGGGGCTGACTTTATCCTTTCATTCACCATTCTTCCTTTCAAGAAGTTTGTACCATAGAATAACACAAATAATAAAAGTTAACACGTATTATATACTTGGCATGTACTAGCCATTGTGCTGAGTGAGCACTTTACATGAATTATTTACATGAATTTATTATCATGGATAATTCAATTACTCATGAATTATTTATCCAATAATTAACTCAGGGCTGATTATATATTAGAAAATGTTCCAGGTGCTAGGATACAGAATAAAGCAGACAAAAATCCCTGCCTTCGTGGAAGTTATATTCCAGAGAGATAAAGAAAGTTTACTTTTTTAAAGATTTTATTTATTTTTTAGAGGGGAAGGGAGAAAGAGAGTGAGAGAAACATCCATGTGTGGTTGCTTCTCGTGCGCCCCCTACTGGGGACCTGGCCAGCAACCCAGGCATGTGCCCTGTCTGGGAATTGAACTAATGACCCTTTGTTTTGCAGGCCTGTGTTCAATCCACTGAGCCACACCAGCCAGGGCAAGATAAAGAAAATTTAAAAAGTAAAATATATGATGTGGAGGTGATGATAAATGTGTTGTAGAAAAATAAAATGAGGAAGGGTCTAGGACATACCAGTGAGGCTTGAGGAAGGAAGGGTGTAGCTCTTTTTAAATAGGGTGGGTGTTGAAGATTTCAGTGAAAATGGATCTATATGACAGTTCTGTAAGACAACATTTTTATTTTCATTTAACAGCTGATGAAACTAAGGTTTTATATATAAAAACTTTTTGTCAAGAACAGATTGTTTAGCTATTCATACGCCAGAATCTCTCTCTCCCAGGACTCTTCACTGTAACTCTCTTCCTAGCTGTAGCATACAAAGCAACTGTGCACAGTGAGGGAGTTGTAACACCACGGGACATGCCAAAGGCATGAGGAAGAGAAAAGGCGACTTGCTTGTGGCTCCCAAGTCGTGATGGTTAAAGGGGCCTGCTCACCTGGTCTCTCTCTTGAGCCAAAACAAACCCTCTCATGATTCTCAGCTGCGTTTTGTGGCCATAGGACAGACTATAAAAAAACCCCTCAATCGTTAAAAATGGACTTTTTAAGAGCAGTTTTAGGTTCATATGCACTGTTGATATCCCATTCGACGTTTTATTTACAAGGCTAACTTCTTTCCGGTTCTGCTCCTCTCTCACGAGTGAAAGCTGGGCTGCAGACGAAACACTGCTCACTGGACGCTGAGTGCCCCCTGCACCCTGGGGCTGCCCCGCCTGCCAGTCCTGCCCTTCTCAACCTTTTACAGATAGAGGATCCAGTGTCTGCAGAGGAAGTCAAAAGGACATGCGGGGAACCAAACAGACAGATGGCCAGGCTTCTGGGTGCTGCAGGGTCATGAGCTGCTGCAGGTCTGAGGCCATCCCTGCCTGGCAGCCCTGTCAACTCAAGCAACCTTCTCCTCCTGGCCAAGGTTATAAATTCTTTTCTAGGAATTTCTCAGCCCTGAATTTCCCCTTTTGCTTTTTAGTTTGTCATCCTGCCCTCCAGGCTTGCCTAAAAATTCCTTATTTAATATTGGGCCTTGAATAAATATGTCTGCCACGGTGCTGAGTCACAGTTTGTCACTCCTCACTGACTCTGAGCTGCCTTTTAGAGGGCTTGCCCTGTGGCAAAGAGGAGGCAGTGTCCAGCCAGACACCCACACCTACAGGCAGAGCTACTTCTGAGCAGCAGTCTGGAAGGAAATGGGTCATCTGCCAGGCAGGAAGGGAGGCAGGGGGGGTGGGAGGGGGAAGGTGGAGGTGACATCAAGCCCAGTCTTGCCGGATTTGAGTGGAGGTCATGCTTGATCTTGACTTTTGAGGGAAAAGGAAATGAAGTCATTAATGAGCCCTCTTTAGTTGAGATTCAGAGAACGCAGTCACACCTGGGTTTGTCTTATTTGGGAGAAGACTGACAGCACTCTGCATTTCCCTTATTTTGGATCGTTGAGTAGAGGGAGAGGGTATACTATGCAGAATTTTCCTTTTTTGGGAGATTGGGGAGGTTAGGAAGCCCTTCCGCCTCCGGGGAGAAGTTCGCCTTCCTGCCTGCGGAGCTGGCTTTCTCTCGGAAGCTGGTGGCAGGAGCAGCCCCTCCCAGGGCTGCAGCGGCCTGGGCCAGCTTTGCTGCTCTCTCAGGACAGCCAGGGCCCTGGTCGGTTTTTTTCCCTTCATGGGACCCTTTCTCCATAAATAAATGAAGATTATAGTTTACGATTATGATGATGTAATGATACATATCATCCAGGCTGGAGTTATTATTATGTAAGCACTTTTATAGATTCATTTTTTTCCTGACTCTAAAAGAAATTAAAATTGAATCATTGTTGTGGGCCTCTAAAAGTATCATGAGCCTTAGGCCCTCTGAGCCTACTGGGTTAATTGGCCTGAGGCCAGGGAATCTCCTCACCTTAAGGATGGGATCGGGCTGGAGGGAGCCCACTTGTTTCCTAAAAATCAAAGGCAGAAGAATTTCTGATTGCCTGAAGTTTCTGGTTGTTTGGTCTTTAGTTAAAGCTCTTCTGGCCACTCTCCTCTCTTCTTTTCCTGATATATCTGAGTTAAAATATTAAGAAGAATCTAACAAGAGGAAAATGCCTTCTATTTATATACACCATTTACATATCTGGCTGCAAGATCCTCTTCATATACATAATTACCTCTGGTTGAAAACACTTTATCTTGATTTGTTAAAGCACTTCTGCTACCAACTGCAGGGAAGAGTTTCTGGAAAGGGCTCTGAAGTCACTTAGCCTCTTCCAGCCCAGACTGGCAAATGCCTGCCGCCACCTCGATTACTTTATGTAGTGGCGCAGGAGTGTGGTGGTTACATACTTCTGTGTACTTCCAATTATTTCTGATAATGGTTGAACACTGCCGACTCAATTAACAACCTCAGTTTGAAAAGGTGCTTTTCTATTTTATTTATTTTTTTGTCAAAAATTTTTTTAAAGATTTTATTTATTTATCTTTAGAGGGGAAGGGAAGGAGAGAGGGAGAGAAATATCAATGTGTGGTTGCCTCTCGTGCATCCTGTGCATCCCCTGCTGGGAACTGGCTTGCAACCCAGGCATGTGCCCTGACTGGGAATTGAATCGTGATCCTTTGGTTCACAGGCCTGCGCTCAATCCACTGAGCTACACCAGCCAGGGCTACTTTTCTATTTTAAATGTCAGATATTCATTGTGAAAAATTATAAAATACAAAAGAAAATAAAGATTATCCATAACCACAGCAATAGATGATAAACACTGTTAATATTTTGGTGAATATCCCTCAAGTATTTTTCTCTATTTCTCCATTTTTATATTAACTGAAATTTAACATTTTAATAGCAATTTGCCTTTTTTGCCACTAAAAATATATATCACACACATTTCCTCCATGCAGTTAAGTATTCATGTGCAACGTGACATTTAATGGCCGTGTAGTATTCAGTTGTTTAGATGTATCATAATTTATTTAGTAAATCTATCAGGAATCATAGTCAGGTTGTTTCATTTGAAGGGGTTCAGAACAGGCCTCCCCAAGACGTGCTACTTTGGCATGTGGATTATTTTGAGCTGAAGACAATTGAGACCCTCTGGGTTCAAGAGAAACTTCTGCCTCTTACAGAACAAACCCGGGGAGCGGGGAGGTGAACAATATTCTATTACCAAAAGGACCCCCTTTTTCTCCAGGCGTTCTGCCCCCGTACTAGGTTCCCTTTGCCCGCCACCAGAGGAAAGACATCTCTCAATACCAGAGATTGGTGAAAAGGAAAGGAATTATTTATTTAAAAGTTATACAGACTTAGAGTAATGACTTAATATCTTCATTAAAATACCAAAGTTCTTTAGAATACCCACAAATGCACACAGTCCTTCCTTCTCCCCTTTGCCCAGTCCAGGGTACCGTATCTCAGAAAAAGAAGTAGAAGTCCATGCATGGTTCAGGCTCCTGGCACCATCTGCTGTGTTGCTGCCATGATCTCCAGTTAATCCAAAGCCATGTGGCACCTTCTCATGGCCCACCAGCAAGAGTCCTTTCACCCCTTTTCTTCCAGGCAAAGTCTCTCCTGCTTCCTAATCCATGTGGCAAAAGGGAGCAACCCAGAGCCGCATGGTCCTAACTCTTGCCCAAGCTGTGTGGTCCCGACCTCTGCCAAAGCTGTGTGGTGATTCCTGTCATGGCTGCCGCATCTGGGTTTAAATCCCCGCGCCAATCCTCCTCTGCAGCCCCATTTCCAACTCCTCCTACAATCAGGTACACCTGCCAGCGTTTCTGTACTCTTCCAGCTTTACTGGGCTGCTATAGTAAGTCCGGGCAGGTGTGGCCCCATGGGGTGGAGTCAATCATCTCCAAGCTCTCACGCAGGTGCTGTAACCAGGGGGAGTTGCCTCCCAGTTACATCCTGGGTTGAATTCACTCCCATCCCCCAGGCTCAAAGCATGGCCACAGCTATTTAACATATCCATGAAACCAGTTAAAGGTTAAAGATATGTTCAATGACCATGCCAGTGGTTAGCTGCAAAGCTGTTGCTGTTCAAAACAGCTCTGCATGGTCCTGCTTCATGTGTCCCATCCCCCAGCTCAGACTGGTGAGGGTGAGGACATCATATATATATATATTTTTTTTCTCTAATATTTCCTGGACACCCTGAGTTCTGGACCCCATTACAAATCCTCATTTGCCACCTCCCCCTCCTTTGGCTACACCCTGTTACACCTCCACTCTACCAGCTGCCTAGAGGAATTAAATCAGGAGCCTTGCCTACAATAAGAGTTATTACCAGAGACAACTTTTTACTACTTATCTATACAGCAGGGCAAACACCATTCCTGGACAGCTGGTCTCTCATCCTCCACCAAGGGCCCTGCCTCATTCTGACCTTATTTAACCTTTCTGTCTCTGAATCTCTCATGTATATGGGGTTCTGGTACCTACTTTGGTTATTCTTCTCTTTACTCTGTCTCATGTTGATTTAATTATTAGACCAGCTGAAAGAAACTAGAAGAGTAGAACAAAGTTTCTTCCTCCCTCTCCTTC
>PVKU01011785.1:0-40666 GCA_004027475.1 Anoura caudifer | reverse complement strand
GGGCCAAGAGGAAATGAAAAATACAATTTCTGAACTGAAGAACACAGTGGAAGGAATGAAAAGCAGAATTGATGAAGCAGAAGATCGGATCAGCGAGTTGGAGGACAAAGTAGAAAAAATCAGCCAGAAGGAGCAAGAAAAGGAAAAGAGGCTTAGAAAGAATGAAGAAGGATTAAGAGAAATGCAAGACAGTATGAAATGTAATAATATCCGTATAATAGGGATACCAGAGGGAGAAGAAGAAAAGTAAGGAATAGAAAACCTATTTGAAAAAGTAATGATGGAAAACTTCCCTAATTTGATGAGAGAAAAAGTCACACAAATCCAGGAAACACAGAGAGTCCCAATCAAGAGGAACCCAAAGAGGCCCACTTCAAGACACATCATAATTAAAACGGCAAAATTCCAAGAGACAATCTTAAAGGCAGCAAGGGAGAAAAAGGAAGTAACATACAAGGGAGCCTCAATAAGGTTAGCAGCTGACTTCTCAATGGAAATGCTCCAAGCCAGAAGAGAATGGCAAGAAATATTCCAAGTAATGAGAACCAAAGGCCTGCAACCAAGACTACTTTACCCAGAAAGGCTTTCAATCAAGATAGAAGGCCAAATAAGAGATTCCCAGACAAAAGAAGTCTAAAAGAATACACCTCTACCAAACCAGTGCTGCAAGAGTACCCTTAAAGGTACTACTTTAAGGAAAGGAAAGAAGAGAGAGAGAGAGAGAGAGAGAGAGAGAGAGACATAGGTATGAAAATTGCAATGAATCAGTACCTATCAATAATAACCTTAAATGCAAATGGATTAAATGCTCCAATCAAATGGCATAGAGTAGCTGAATGGATAAGAAAGCATGACCCACACATATGCTGCCTACAAGAGACTCACCTCAGGACAAAAGACCTACACAGACTCAAAGTGAAGGGATGGAAACAAATTTTCCAAGCAAATGGACAGGAAAAAAAAGCTGGGGTAGCAATACTCATATCAGACAAAATAGACTTCAAAAGAAGAGCCATAAAGGGAGACCCAGAAGGTCACTTCATAATACTCAAAGGAAGAATCCACCAAGAAGACATAAACATTTAAATATATATGCACCCAACATAGGAGCACATAAATACATAAAGAAAATCTTAGAGGACTTCAAGAAAGATATTGACAACAACACAATTATAGTAGAGGATATTAACACCCCACTATCAAAAATGGACAGATCTTCCAAACACAATATCAACAAAGATATTGTGGCATTGAACAACACTCTAGATGAAATGGACTTAACTGATATATATAGAACCCTTCATCCCAAAGAAACTAAATACACATTTTTTCAAATGCACATAGATTATTTAAAAAGATAGACCACATGATAGGACACGTAACAAGCTTCAACAAATTCAAGAAAATAGAAATCATACCAAGCATTTTCTCTGACCACAAGGGACTGAAACTAGAAACCAACCCCAAGGGGAAAAACCCCAAATCCTCAAAATCATGGAGATTGAATAGCATGCTATTAAACAATGAATGGGTCAAGAATGAAATTATGGAGGAAATCAAAAAGTTTCTGGAAACAAATGAAAATGAACTCACAACAACCCAAAACTTATGGGACACAGCAAAGGCAGTCCTCAGAATGAAGTTCATAGTGATACAGGCCTACCTAAAAAAGATAGAAACATCTCAAACAAACAACTTAACCCTATGCCTACAAGAACTCAAGGAACAGCAACAAAGAAAGCCCAGAGCAAGTAGAAGGAAGGAAACAACCAAGATCAGAGCAGAATTAAATGACATAGGGACTAAAAGCACAATTCTAAAGATCAATGAATCCAGGAGCTGGTTCTTTGAACAGATAAACAAAATTGACAAGCCTTTAAGCAGGCTCATCAAGAAAAAAAGAGAGAAGACCCAAATAAGCACAATCTGAAATGAAAGAGGAGAGATTACAACTGACACCACAGAAATACAAAAGATTGTAAGAAATTACTATGAAGAATTTTCTGCCAAGAAATTTGAAAACCTAGGTGAAATGGACAAGTTTCTAGAAAAATATAATCTCTCAAAACTCAATGAAGAAGAAGCAGAAAGCCTGAACAGACCAATAACAGCAGATGAAATTGAAGCAGGAATCAAAAAACTCCTGACACACAAAAGCCCTGGACCAGATGGTTTCACAGGAGAATTTTACAAAGTATTTAAGGAAGAGCTAACCCCTATCCTTCACAAACTTTTCAAAAAATCCAAAATGATGGAAGGCTCCCAAACTCTTTTTATGAATCCAGCATCATTCTAATCCCCAAACCAGATAAAGGCATAACAAAAACAGAAAACTTCAGGCCCATATCACTGATGAACATAGATGCTAAAATTCTCAACAAATATTGGCAAACCGCATCCAACAATACATTAAAAAGATCATACACCATGACCAAGTGGGATTCCTCCCAGGGATGCAAGGATGGTTTCAACATTTGCAAATCAGTAAATGTAATACATCACATAGACAAAAGCAAAGACAAAAATCACATGATCATATCAATAGATGCAGGAAAGGTATTTGATAAGGTACAGAATTCATTTATGATAAAAGCACTCAGCAAAGTGGGAATTAAAGGAGCATTCCTCAACACAATCAAGGTAATATATAGAGACCTACAGCCAACATCATACTCAATGGGCAAAAACTAAAACCTTTTCCACTAAGATCAGGAACAAGACAAGGTTGTCCACTTTCACCACTTCTATTCAATATAGTATTAGAAGTCTTAGCCACAGCGATTAGACAAGAAAAGGAAATAAAAGGTATCGAAATCAGAAAGGAGGAAACAAAACTATCATTGTTTGCAGATGACATGATAGTGTACACAGAAAATCCTATAGACTAGGCCAAAAGCTGCTTGACCTAATAAATGAATTTGGCCAAACAGCTGGATACAAAGTCAATATCCAGAAATCAAAGGTATTTTTCTATGCCAACAATGAAAGTGCAGAAACAGAAGTCAAGAAAAAAGTCCCATTTGATATAGCAAAAAGAAAAATAAAATACCTAGGAATAAACCTAACCAAGGAGGTAAAAGACCTGTATGCAGAAAACTACACAACACTGAAGAAAGAAATAAAGGAAGACAAACAAGTGGAAACATATACCATGTTTATGGATCGGTAGAATCAACATCATCAAAATGTCCATAGTACCCAAAGCAATTTACAGATTCAATGCAATACCTATTAAAGTACCAATGGCATATTTCACAGACATAGAACAAACACTTCAAAAATTTATATGGAACCATAAACAATCTTGATTAGCTGCAGTAATATTGAGAAAGAAGAGCAAAGTAGGAGGGATCATAATACCTGGTACCAAACTGTATTACAAGGCCACTGTAATCAAAACAGCCTGGTATTGGCACAAAAACAGGCACATGGACCAGTGGAATAGAACAGAGAGCCCAGAAATAAACCCAATTCTCCATGGTCAATTAATATTCGACAAAGGGGGCTGCAACATAAAATGGGGTAAAAGTAGCCTCTTCAACAAGTGGTGTTGGGAGAATTGGACAGCTACATGCAAAAAAATGAAACTCGAACACCAACTTACACCATACACAAAAATAAATTCAAGGTGGATAAAAGATTTAAATATAAGCTGTGACACCATTAAAGTCCTAGAGGAGAACCTAGGCAGGAAAATCTCAGATATTTCATGCAGCAATATTTTTACTGATATATCCCCTAAAGGAAGGGACATAAAGGAAAGAATAAATAAATGGGATCTCATCAAAATAAAAAAGCTTCTGCATAGCTAAAGAAAACAGTATTAAAATAAAAAGAGAACCAACTGTATGGGAAAACATATTTGCCAATGATATCTCAGACAAGGGTTTAACCTCCAAAATATATAAAGAACTTACATGACTCCACTCTAAGAAGACAAGCAACCCAATTAAAAAATGGGCAAAAGACTTGAACAGTCACTTCTCCAAGGAGGACATACAGAGCATCCAGAGACACATGAAAAGATGCTGAATATCGCTAGCTATCAGAGAGATGCACATTAAAACCACAATGAGATACCACTTCACACCAGTCAGAATGGCCATCATAAACAAAGCAACAAACAACAAGTGTTGGAAAGGTTGTGGAGAAAAGGGGACCGTAGTGCACTGTTGGTGGGATTGCAGACTGGTACAACCACTATGGAAAGCAGTATGGAAATTTCTCAGAGAACTAAAAATGGATCTACCTTTTGACCCAGCAATTCCACTGCTAGGATTATATCCTAGGAACCTTGAAACATCAGTCCAAAAGAACCTATGCACCCCAATGTTCATAGCAGCATAATTTACAATAGCCAAGTGTTGGAAGCAACCTAGGTGCCCATCAGTAAATGAATGGATCAAGAAACTATGGTACATTTACACAATGGAATTCTCTGCAGCAGAAAGAAAGAAGGACCTCCTACCCTTTGCAACAGCATGGATGGAACTGGAGAGCTTTATGCTAAGCAAAATAAGCCAAGAGGTGAAAGACAAATACCATATGATTTCATCTTTAACAGGAACTTAACAAAACAAACAAACAAGCATAATATAACCAAAGACACTGAAACTGAGAACAGGCTGACAGTCACCAGAGGGGAGAGGGGAGGGAATTCCAGGGGAAAAGGGGAAGGGTTTGGAGCAACAAGTATAAAAGACACATGGACAAAAACTAGGGGGTGTAGAAACGGGAGGGAGGTGGTAGGGCTGGCACGGTGGGCTGGGATGGGAGTAGAAGACAGAAAACTGTACAAGAACAATTAAAGTCTGATTCAGTGGGATAGTGTGAACTTTCAAAGTCATCTGAAAAGGCAGTATGATTAAGATGCCATGACTAGTCTCTGAAAATAATGACTTTGCTTCAGTTCTGTCTTCCATTTTTCCACACAGATTACTTCATTTTTCTCTTCTTTTTATTATATTTATTGAGGTGACATTGGTTAATAAGATTACATAGGCTTCAAGTGTACAGGTCTATAATATATGATCCGTAGATGGCATGGTGTCCCCCCCCCCCGAGTGTCAAATCACTTTCCATCACCATATATTTGGCCTCTTCTACTTTTTACTACCCTACCCCTTTTCCTCTGGTAACTACTGCACTGTTGTCTGTGTCTGTGAGTTTCAGTTTTATATCCTACAAATTACTGTCACAGGCAAGTTTTAACCTGGAGTCATATAGGAAAGAAGATTGTAGCAATAGTAATTCTTCTCCTTACCAAGATTTATGGTAGTTACAAGTACCCAAAAGATAATCTAGAACAATTATAAAGTTTTCTCTATATTAAAAAGCACAAGCACTTTATATTTGTATTTCTTTTTTTAGATTTAATGTATTTATTTTTAGAGATAGGGGAAGGAAAGGAGAAAGAGAGGGAGATAAGCACCAATGTGTGAGATAAACAGCGATCTGTTGCTTCTTGCTTGTGCTGCATCCTGGATGGGCTGCAACCCAGGCATGAGCCCTGACCCAGAATGGAACTGGTGACCTTTCTCTTTGCAGGATGATGCTCATCCAAGTAAGACACACCAATTAGAGCTTATTTTCATGTTTTGAGAACAAATTATGTTGTATGTATTTATATTACAATAAAATGAAATATAGTCAAACGATAAGTGATCAGAACTTTAACATGACACATGTTTGTAGTGCCTTTCCGATTTTCCTACTGGATTTGTATCTTGGGTATTAAAAGTTAGTCCAAGTCACAATCTTTCTTTGAGTATAAATATGCTGATTTTAAAATCATGAAACATGAAATTTAAAAAATATTTTCTTTGTTAATTTTTGAGCATCACACATTGCCATCAATTTGTATTTCATATTTTTGATATTTGTTTTTATATGTATTATAATAGTTTCTTTAATTTATTAAAAATAAGGTTTCTACAATCTTAATGCAGTCTTACTGAGCCATAAATTTACTTGAAGCTGATGAAACTGTGCATGAGATGTGATTTGATTCCTTATCATTTAACTTTTTCTATTGAAGTGTACTCTACATCCAGTAGATACACACAGATGTTAAATATATATCTTTATGAATTTTACAAAATGAACTCACTTGTGCAACTATCACCTAGGCCATGATCTAGAACATTATCAGTGTACAAAAAGTCTATAAATGATGTCTCCATGGACAAACCCTAAGGATATTATGCTAAATGAAATAAGAAAGACAAATACTGTCATGATATCCACTATATGTGAAATCCGATACAGCTGAACTCATAGAAACAGAATTGATTGACAGTTGTTCAGGGGCTGAGAGGTGTTGGGGGAAACAGATGATGGTCAAAGGGTACAAATTTTCAGTGACAAAAGAAATACATTCTGAGAGTTTAATGTACAGCATAGTGACTGTAGTTAACAATACTGAATTATATGATGTTGAGAGTATTCATTAAATGTTCTCACCACATATGAAACCTGTTAACTATGTAAAATGATGAATGTGTTAACTGACCTTATTGTGGTAAATCATTTGTTTCCTATATATGCATCTCAAATCATCTCATTTCATGCCTTAAACTTACAAGGTTTCATGTTGCTATATAAATATATCAAACCTGGGGAAAATTAATGAGTAAAGTCAACAATATTCTGTAGATTTTTTAAAAGATTTTATTTATTTATTTTTAGAACGAGAAAGGAAGGGAGAAAGAGATGAAGAGAGACATCAATGTGTGGTTGCCTCTTGTGTGCCACCCCTAGGAACCTGGTCTGCAACCCAGGCATGTGCCCTGACTGGGAATTAAGCCGATGATCCTTTGGTTTGCAGGGCTGTGCTCAAACCACTGAACCACACCAGCCAGGGCCTGTAGCTTCTTTTATGGAAGTCTTGCGCATCCTTTGTTAGAATTCTACATGTTGAAAGTTTTTGGATAGTAAACAGCGACTTTAAAAAATATATTCATATGTTGCGCAGAAAAGGGTTAGTTAACTTAGCATCACTGGGCTGCTCAAACCTTGCACATTCCCAAAAGAAAACTTCAATATTGTCCTATGGCTGACTTTTGGAAACTCAGCCCTTGGAGTGTTCTTGTCTGCATCAGTCTTTGAGCCAAGCTGTACCAGTTTCTTGAGAGAGTTTATGCTGTGTGATTTATGGTGATTACCATCTTTTCCTCTGGCAATTTGGAGCTTGAATAGCTGAGGTCAATTACACAGGTGCCTTATATCTACCTAACTGACCCCCAATAAAAGCCCTGGAGGCCTAAGCTCAGGTGGTCTTCTTTGGTTAGCAACACTTTCTATACATTGTTACATATTGTGAATGGGTGAATTAATCATGTTTTCTGTGATTCCACTGGGAGAGGACCAAAGACATGGGACTTGACTTAAGAGGACCTGATTTCCTTTATATCTCCATCCATTCTTTACCCTTTGCTGACTTTATCCTGTATTCTTTTACTGTAATACGCCATAATAATGAGTATGAAAACTTTTGTGTATTTTACTAGCAAATCATTTAGTCTGAGAATGGTCTTGGAGACTGCCATTATAGTTGGTGCTAGAAGTAGGATTTACTGGAATGATCCTGATTCACTGAAATATGTTGCAAGTATTTTTGAAGGGGTATGAAGGATGAGCAAGTGGGCGATGACAAACTTTCAGTGACTTCATGGCTGCCAAATCACATAACAAACAAACTTGTGAGAGGAATCCCAGCATTCTTGAATTAAAGAGTGTGCTGTGTTCACTCTTCTCTTTAGGCCAGAAATTGCAGAGGAGCTTCCACACTCAAACTGTGATACCCAATGCAATGGGGGTAATAAAATTCTGAATGGCCGGATCCAAATAATGGCACGTAATTGCCAAACTCTAATTTGGCATGATTACTGTGATGAATAACAGATTCAAAGCAGTGACTGAAATAGCCTGACAAATATCTATGACAATGGCTAGTTGATTACTTTTGATAGCTCTAGAAAAATTAGAGATGGGCAGTCTACAAAATTCTTACTTAATCTGTGTAAGTAGAAGAGTTCTAGTTCTAGTTTTGGTTAACATAAGTCTAACTTAAATCACCAAAACAAAATCATGGTCCCTTTGTGAACACTCACACATGAACAGTTATACACCCTGACCCTCTGGAATGAAGGAAGGCCCCTGCCACACTGCCATATATACCGTTAATTTTCTCCCACTGTTCCATTAAGGAATCCTGTAGATAGTTCTCTGTGAAAGAGCAAAACTATGAAGATATTTGTGTTCCATGTGAATGTTCACCAAAGAATGACCTGTTCTGGGGATACCAGTTATCATTTTTCCTCTAGTCATTCCTTTCTTTGCTCAATGGGCTAAAGATGAAAATGGCCAATATGGCAGGGATGGATGTTTTGCATGGCCCTCAGTTCTATGGGCCTCTGGTTGGCCAGGCCGACATATATGGTCACTGTTCTGGGCCCAGCCTGATTGAAGCAGACCTGGGGAAGGCTATGCAGTTGCATCCCGGATTTCCAGTGTCTCCCCAATTTATTAACTGTATTTCTGTTTAGAGAAGCAATGTGTCTATTTAAATATACTTACCTCCTCAGACTCTCTTGCAGCTAGTGTGGCCATACAGAATTATAGGTAGGTTTAAAGTCAGTGAAGTAGGTTTCTGAAAAAGCTTTTTTACTTCACCCTGCCCTTTTCTTTTTCATTGGAATATAAATAGCAGACTAAAGGCTAAAATAGCATTTTTGGACTGTGGGAAAAAAGCCACAGTGCCTCAAACACTGAAAGACAGAATAAAGATTTTTATTTCCTTTTGGATGTTTTTGACATCTCAATGAGCTTTAGACTGCCTATTTCAAACTTCTAATTGCATGATAAAAATAAACTCCTATTTGTCAAAGCTTTTATGCACAGGACTTGCTTTATGTACCTAAATCCAATGTCTAAATTCACACAGAAAGGGTGACCAAATATACAGAAATAAATCCTTGACAAAGAAGAGGAATATAAAGCCTGGATTCCTGATACTCAAAAAAGCAGTGATAGGATTCTAAGGATCACCACAAAGACAAAAACAAAAATACCAGGTATGCCTAAAGATAAAGTTGTTTGAAAATATCTCCAGAATAACTTTCACATTTGGTTTTTGCATCTAGAGAACTATGGTGTAAATACCTATTGCAGGGAAATGTAAAACTAAAATTTTTTAAAAAAATATCCGAGCATTGGTTGAACATAGTCAGGATTTAGGTGACCTATATATAGTCAGATAATGCAGTGTTAACATAAAGACTTATGTCATTGAGAAGCAATTCCCTTTACAGCTAAAGGAGTTGAATCCTGAATTCTAAGAGAAGTGGGATGGGGTGCAGATCTTAGATAAAATAAATAAAAAATAGTATAAAAATTTTGGAAACTGAGACAACTGTACAAATATTGGAATAAGCAACACTAAGGCTCAAGGAAGAAACTAGCTTGGGGCGTCACATATCTGGACTCGCTATCCTGTTTCAATTTTCTATTTGCCCCATATGATATTAGTTTGTTTTTCTTTTTTGAATATTTTCAGTGTTACATGCTATGTCCTGTGTGGGTCCCCATCAGCATCTCTTTGAGTTTCGTCACTGCTCCAAAGAACACAGTCTGCATCTCTGTCCTGTCACCCTCTCCCTGCAAATAGAATGAAACCACTTCGCTCACAGTGTGCGAATCTGAGGACAGTTCATTCCCATTACTTTCTTCTTCTCTCTTTGTTATTTTCATGTTTTTATTCCTCCATATGTTGTGAAACTGACAATGATTGTTAGCTTCCTTTAACTGTCAATTATTCATTAATGAAATTATGCACTGAAAACCATCTTTCATATTTATGTATAACACTTTGGTAATTCCTTTGAGTAGATTCAAGTTTATTATTTTCTTTTTTTACTGAATCACATACTTTAATAGTTGTAATAACTCCTATCTGATAGCCATGAATTCTTTCAATTTTTTATATGAAAAACTGTTTTCTATTTTGATGAACTTTTCCCTCAATATCTATTCTAGATTAAAAATTTAATTTTTAAATTTCAATATTTTTATATTATAAAATGTCATTTCATTATCTAATGGCTTTCTTTTCTTGCAATAAGACTTAAACCTTTTAACCCCTACTATTCATATGATAGACTGCTTACATTGTTCCACATTTCACCAAACAACTGTTTTTTTAAACTTTTTTTCTGTCTGTGCTTCACTTTGCTATTTATTTAAGTCTACAGAGTGTTTGTTTTGGCATATCTAACCTAATAAACTACTGAGTAATAGTTTCATATATTGTACTTCATATATTTTTCAGCTGTACAGAAATCATTTGGCTCTTTTCTCATATCTTTTATTTCTATTTTAATATTTTCCATGTTCATATTTCATTTATTTCCTTGTATATATTTATAATAGCTGTTTTAATGTCTGCCTTCTTTTTCTATTTTTTCCTTTTAAAACTGGTACTGTGGGTGATTTTTCTGCTGTCTAGGATTCTAATTATGATGCTTCTTTGCATGTCTAATAATTTTTCCAACATATTTTCAACAGCTTTGTTGAGATAATTTGTATAACATATAATTTACATATTCAAAGTGAACAGTTCAATGAATTATTGTGTACTCACAGAGATGAGCAATCATCCACACAGTCTGTTATAACCTTGTTTGATCACCTCAGAAAGAAACCCATATACTTTAGGTATTATCTCTATGTTCTCCTACACTCTCCAGGTACAATTAATCACTAATACTCTTGCTGTTCTGTAGATTTTTCTTTTTAGGAGATTTGTGAATAGAATCATGTATTATTAGACCTTTTATTTTTTTTACCAATTATTTTTCTTTTACTAGACTAATCACATGTGAATTAATACTTAATACACTGAGGTTTTGTTGAGCTTTATGAAAATAGCTTTATTTTGCATAAAATTTTATGCCATTTTCTTTTCCCTCTCAATCTTTTATTTTTAAAAATTTTATTGTTGTTCAAGTACATATGTCTGCATTTCCCCCCACCAGTCCCCGCTGACCCCAGCCATGCCCACCTCCCTCCTTTGATTCCATCCCCGCTTCGTTTTGTCCATGTGTCCTTTACACATATTCCTGAAAACCCTCCCCCTTTCTCCCCATTATCCCCTCCCATGTCCCCTCTGGTTGCTGTCAGAACTTTTACTTTTGTATTCCTTCACTTAGTGTAACATTTTCAAAATTTCTCCACATGGTAAAATGTATTAGTACTTCACTCCTTCTTATGGCTGTATAATATTCCTTTGTATCAATACATCTCTTTTATCATTCATCTGTTAACAGACATTTTAGTTGTTTCCACTTACTGTCTATTAAATACAATGCTGCTATGAACATTGATGTACATGGTATTGTATGAAAACATGTTTTCTATTCTCTTTGGTATATGCTTAAAAGTGGATTTGCTGGGTCATATGGTAGTTTTATGTTTACTTTGTGAGAAATTGCCAAAATGTTTTCCATAGAGATTATACCATTTTATGTTTCCATGAGCACCAGTATAATGGCTTCAATTTCTCCATATCCTTCCAGTATTCTTGTGTCTGTGTGTGTACATTTATATGTTATCAGCTATCCTGGTGAGTATGGATTGCTGTCTCATTGTGGTTCTAAAGTGTCCCCAGGGACTAATGATGAGCATTTTTCATGTGCTTATTGACCTTTGCTTTATTTTCCTGGGAGAAATGTCTGCTCAATTGTCTTGTCCATTTTTTAAATTAATAGATTTAGTATTTTAGAGTAGGTATGTGGAGCAGAAAAATTGGGCAGAAAGTACAGAGAGTTCCCAGATACACTGTTACTTGCTCCATTGCCCATATTATTAACATCTTGCATCACTGTGGTACATTTGTTGAAATAGATGAGCCAAAATTGACACATTATTATAAACTAAAGTCCATAATTCACATTAGGGCTCTGTTACATTTTCTGTCGGTTTTGACAAATCTATAACAAGATGTTTCCATCATTACAATCTCAGATAGAATAGATTTAATGTCCTAAAAATCCCCTGTGAGCCACCTGTTCCTCCCCTCTACCTTCCCTTCATCTAAAGCCCTGGAATCACTGATACTGTTTACCGAATCCATATTTTTGCTTTTTCCAGAATGTCACATACTTGTAAATGTAGCCTTTTGAGAATGGCTTGTTTCACTTAGAAAAATGTGTGTAAGTTTCCTCCATGTCTTTTTATGGCTTGAGAGCTCATTTCTTTTCATACTGAATATTTATTCCACTTTCTAGTATACTGCAGTTTGGTTATCTATTCATCAACTGAAGTTCATGTTGATTACTTCCAAGTATTAGAAATCATGAATAAAGTTACTAGAATCATTTGTGCACAGGTTTTTGTGAGAACATAAATTTTCAGTTCATTTGTGTAAATTCAATACCAAGCAACACGATTGTTGGGTAATGTGATTAAGAGTTTGTTTGGTTTTGCATGAAACTGTTCAAGTGTCTTCCAAAGTGGCTGCAGAATTTGCCTTTCCAACAGCAATGAATGAAAGTCCCTGTTGCTCCACATCCTCACCAAGATGTGATGTCATCAGTGTTTTGAATTTTAGCCACTTTAATATGTGTATCGTGTATCTTATTGTTGTTTTAATTTCCCATTCCTTAGTAATATATGTTGTTGAATATCTATTTATATGCTTTGTTTTACCATCCATATATCTTCTTCAGTGAGGTCGAGATCATTTGTCTATTTTTCAATTGGGTTATTTGTTTTCTTGTTGTTGAGTTGGGATTATTTTTGGTATATTTTGTATACTATTGAGTGGTTTGCATACTTTGGATACCTGTCAATGTCAAATACGTGTTTTGCAAATATTTTCTCCCAGTCTGTGGCTTGTCTTTTCAGTTCCTTAACTGTCTTTTGCAGTGGAAAAGTGTTTTCTGTTTTGATACATCATGCTTAGTGTAGTACCTTAGAAGCTATCACCAAACCCAAAGTTAGGTAGATTTTCAGCTACGTCTGTGATACATTTTCAGTTAATTTTGTGCAAGTGGTAAGGTTTGTGTTTAGATGCTTTTTATTTTAATTTTTTTTTACTTTTATTGCATATGGATGTACAGGGTCCCAGCTTCATTTGTTGAAAAACTATCCTTTCTTAATTAAATCACTTTTGTTTCTTTGTCAAAAGCAGTTGACACCTGAAATTCTCTTCCTTTGTAATTCTCTTCTCTACAGTACTCCATTCTGAGTTAATTTTAGTGGTCGTCACTTAATGTTAATCTTCTGGGGGAAAAACTGATTCTTAAATATTTTTTGTTAATAATCCAGGTTCTTAAATTATTTGTGACATTAGTTAAATTACTTAAAGGAAAGGACATTGAAATTATAGGACTAAGATAGCACTTGAAAACTAAAAAATGCTTATTCCCCATGGATCCTAATATGATAAGTACATCTGCAAAATAGATTTTCAAGTTGAGTTTGTTAACATTATAAAATGGATAGCCTTGCTAGAATGTACAAATCCAGTTATAGTCAAATGCAACAGCAATATTAATTTCCAATATTATAATTGCACAGGTTACAGGAAGAAATAATTGGAAATCACTACAGCTCATCACTAAATAAGAATGGGGTATATTAGGTCTTGTTTTGTTCCTGCAAATTTAACTAAGAGTTATATTTTTATGCTAACAGATCATAAAGAGTTATAAGCAATAATCTCTTAAAACTGAAGAGATATACAAAATTAATGCCTTTAATTTTCTCCCCACACTCAACTCTCAGTATTCCAGAGAGTTTAGCTCCTGGAATGTTCTTATGTATACATTGTGAGCAAGGTTACTATGAATAATTCTCTAAAAAATATACCCTATTTTATTTTTAAAAGTATTTTATATGTTTATTTTTAGAGAGAGTGAAAAGGAAGGAGAAAGAGAGGCAGAGAAACATGAATGCACAATGGATACATCCATCTGTTGCTTCTTTCATACCTCCAACTGGCGACCTAGCCAGCAACACAGGCATGTTCCCTGACTGGGAATCAAATCAGGAACCTTTCAGTTTGCAGGCCCATACAAAGTCTGCTGAGCCACACCAGCCAGGGCAATATATCCTATTTTTCTTTGTGTTTGTGTCTGAATTATCCATGAATATAATATCACCAGGTAGCTGGTTCTGAAATATCATAGAATTTTAATGACAGTTTCCATTTATCATAATACATTAAAAATAAATATTCACAAATGTTTAAAGAATGAAATGAATTCTCTTTTAGTAGTTTATTTTTATTGCATCCTTTCCATTATCGTTTATCCCTCTTATACCCTCTTCCACCTCCACCACCCCCCTGCACGACCACCACACTGTTGTCTGTGTCCCTTTTCTTTTTTGCTCCATCCTGCTATGCCCCACAAAAAATAGAATGAAATGAATTCTACTTGACAGTTTTGAAAATATGTTTAGTAAAAGTATATATGAGCACACATACCATATATTAACGCTTGATTTTATTGCACAAAATATCTAAACTTTAATAAAATTAGTTACTGGCACACATGTACTTATAAAGATACAGGAATAAAAATGACATAACAAAATCTATAAATATGAACATGATAAACCCACTTTATTGCTTGAATCTTTATAGTGGTACATTCAGAAAAAATAGTTTTATTTATGACTACTATATTTTGATTATAGGTTAAAAAAATCAGAAAGAAAAAATGTCTATAGCTGCAGTGTGTGAAATTATTTAATAAGTAAAAATATAAGAAACCTCTCAGGTGCCAGAAAACAAGAAAATGAGGTGGTGTAATCTTGAATAAAAGTGATGTAAAAGAAAAAAAATGTGCATGGATTCGAATGATACAGATGCCTCATTGATTGATAAATTAAATGCTGAGAATTAAAAAAAGTAAGGAATCAAAATAATTTCCATATTTCTGTCTGACACAACTGATTAGTAGGTGGAATCACAAAAGATATCAAGGAAAATGAGCACTTTTGATAAGGTAGGTATGTGTTAGGAGTAGACGGGGGAGGGAGAGTAAAAAGTATATGAATTATAATGCATTTTGGCAACATTTCAAGAGTAAATGAAAATTTAAATATGATCTATGTGATTGATCTCTGTAAGTGGCAAAAAAGAAGCTATTATTTTGATACCAGGAATACATAATGTAAACTAGTTTACTGTTATTCATTGGCACTGAACTTTCCAGTGTATATCATCATACTCTAGGAATCAGTTACAGAGTATTTGTGGGATGGGCCAATAGCTTTTTGTTTCATTTATGATATTGTTGATCATCAGAATTTAGATTCAAGTAATATTAGTATATTATTAAATATTAGATTGGATCTTTTAATAGAAAAAATTCTTTTTTATAAAAGAATTTTATTTACTTATTTTTAGAGACAAGGGGAAGGAGAGAGAAAGAGAGGGAGAGAAACATCAATGTGTGGTTGCCCCTCACACCCCTCCCCCCACCAGGGACCTGGCCAGCAACCTAGACATGTGCCCTGACTGGGAATTGAACCAGTGACCCTTAGGTTTGCAGGCTGGTGCACAATCCACTAAACCACATCAGCCAGGGCTAGAAAAACTTTTCTTTATAAATTTAGTTAATTTTTTTTTAAAAATCTGCATTTTTCACAAATAAAAACATGTAAAGACAGAAAAACAGAGGAACCTAAAAACAGAAAAAATGAAATAAGATATCAGAAGTGAGTCTGACTATGGCACTTGTGTGTGTGTGTATGTATGTGTGTGTGTGTGTGTGTGTGTATATATATATATATATATATATATCTCCAGAAAATGTCCACCCATTGTTAAATAATGAGAATGGTTTGCATGACACCGAGGTAACCTGGCAGCCAAGGAGAGTAGACTGGAATGCACATGCATAAACAATGGCAACTTCACTGTACTAGTCAGTGGGGGTGGTAGATGCAGTTGAATAAGCATGTGCATTGTGTGGCCATCACATTCAAAATGACTGAGTAAAGCAATCTGCATCAGATTTTGCATTAAGGTTGAACATTCCTCTGTGGAAACTATATGGATGATTCAGAAGGCTGCAGCTATGGGCAAATGGTGATTGGCAGCTTCATCACAACACCACACCTGCTCGTGCATCACACCTCATACAGAGTTTTTTTGTGAAACATCAAATCACCCAAGTGACCTAGGCCCCCTACAGCCCAGATTTGGTGCCCTGTGACTTCTGGCTTTTCCAAAAACTAAAGTCACCTTTGAAAGGGAAGAGGTTTCAGACTGTTGATCAGATTTAGGAAAATACAATGGAGCAGCTGATGGCAATTCGGAGAACTAAGTCAGGTTCCAAGGTGTCTACTTTGAAGGCGACTGAGGTGTCATTGTCCCATGTACAATGTTTCTTGTATCTTGTATCTTTGTTAATAAATTTTGCTACTTTTCATTTTATATGTCTGGACACCATCTAAACAGATCTCATATAACTACAGGTTTTCTATGTGGTGATGGAGCAGCAGTGAGGGTGGGGAGAGGGAAACGGATTCTTAAACAGGTTTTAAATACATAATTATGTGTAGGAGCAGGAAACATGTGGGAAGCCTCTATATCTTCCTTTCAATTTTGCTGTGAATATTAAACTGTTCTAAAATATAGTTTTAATAACAATACTAATTATAACATGCAATTTTAATGTCATGCATAACCAAATTAAACTAAATATTTACTTTTTAAAAAAGACTTGTCAAAGGGAAAAATTAAAAAGGTGTCATGATAAACAAAGAAAAGTCATGGTATTAATATGTTAGATGATATATCCTTTATATTTCCATAGAATCCAAAATTCCTGAATCAGAATATAAAGCAAAAATCCAGTATGGTCAATATAGTGGCTCTTCCTTTGAATTTATTTGATCTGTTTTGGTAAAAGCTGGGAATAAGAAGATCAAACAAATCAGTAAGATGGTAATAACCAAGCCAGATCTCTGGTGAAACCAGGAAGCAATGCCAAGATAGAGGATGTGAACATAAATCTTTTTTAGTATCCAGTTTATTAACACTAATTATAATCCATGCCCGTTGGAAGAACTGTAGGGTTGTGATGTCTCATAAATGCTGTAGTTACCTTCTCATTAATATATAATGTACTTAAAACCCCAGTCCACACCTTCTTGGTCCTATCCTTTAATATTACACAATATCCTCTAGAACTTTAGCCTCATTCCTTCTGCAAATGGAGCTAGAGAAATTATATATTGATGCTGATAATAATTATTTTTTGCACATTATATTTTTTGTCATCACATAGAAAGAAAAAAATGATTAAGACCTTGAAATAATTAAAATTAAAAAGAAATTATTGTGCATTATTAGAGGACAAAGTTTTCCTAATAAAATCTTCAAAGACTGAAACTAAAGAAAAAGAAAGACAGATTTATTTGAATTTTAAAAATGTATGATCAGGCCCTGGCTGGTGTAGGGTTCACGGTTCGATTCCCAGTCAGGGCACATGCCTGGGTTGCAGGACAGTTCCCAGCAGGGGACACACAAGAGGCAACCATACATTGATATTTCTCTCCCTCTCTCCTTCTCTTCCCCTCTAAAGATAAATAAATAAAATCTTTTAAAAAATAAATAAATAAAAATGCATGATCAAAACATTAAATATATAAAGGTGAAAAGCAAATAAACATCTAATTTAAGATGGCAGAGCACATTATTTACCCTTTCTTTTTCATACAACTTAATTGAAGTAAGAGTTGATATATATGTATAATAGTAATGATATAAGCTATGGATTTATATTCATATTAAAATATGAAGTAGTGGCATCAGCATAAGAGGAAACATTGACAAATTTCTGAGGAAAAAGAGCAGATAACTTATTGACAGAAAGAGAATGCAGTAGAGACTCTGAGTACAGTGATGGGCTATTGGAAAAGAAAGCAGGGAAATGAGTTAAAGGACTATTTTTGAAAATGTATACTTTCTCTCTACAAGGAGTGACTAGTATAGTAACTGTCCCTAGGTAAGTCCAAGAAGTACCTTGTAAACAACCATTCAACATAGGGGAACTAGTATGAGAATTGGACAGCAGACAGAGGTTAAGACAGTATTCAATTACTAAATTAGAAAAAAAAAAAAAACAAAGGAATTCAGTGTCACTCAGTTTTGAAATAGATATTAAGTATGTCAGCACAAGAGCATCATCCTTATTATTACCGTGAGTTGGAGGATCTTCAGTATCGCCCTAATAGTGTACCTTAAATGGGAGGCTGAGTCTACTTAGAACCTACCCATTTTTTCCCAGAACTTAGCTTTGCTCCTTGCACAATATAAAGTAAACTAAGTTGTTTGCAACTTTCCAGGAGTAAAATGACAATACTAATACTAATCAACATAGTCTGTCATATATAAATACAAAGTACTAATTAAGGATTAACAGGTATTAATGGCAGAGAGAGAAAAAATCAGGATATAAAAACTGAAACACAGATAACATAAAGGTAATATAAAGAATGGAAAAGATTTTTAAAAATGTCATTAATATTCCTTAAAAGGATTAAGGGTACAGCATATAAAGATTTTAAGGAACTAAAAAAATAAAATTCACACTAACGAAAGGGTTAAGTAATAGGAATATTATCGCAGGAAAAAATTTAAACATTTTAAAACTACTGTCACAATTTGTTTAATAAAATGAGAAATTTAACAAACGAGGGACATGTTCACTTTATATACTACCAGAACATCAGGTGTTTTTTTGAAAAAAATAAAAAAAAAATTGAATTTTTTGAGAAAATAATCAAGGAGCATGCTGACCAGCAGCATAATGTAGGAGACATCGGTGCTGGAGAAGCATGTTATCGGCGGTGGGAGACGGGCCGCGTGCTTCGGTGGGAGTAGTTAGACTGGGAATGACGAGCTTTGGGTCGTGATTTCAGTCCTGCTTCGAGGTGTGCCGTGGCTTGGCAAACCGTTTTTCCTCCCAGGTGACAGTTTTTCCCCTCTATACATTCAGATTCCATCCTGCTTGAGTTTCTGTATTATTATCATACAATTCATAGCAATACTGATATCACTTTTCTGTAGTGTATTTCAATACACAAACTTATGTTTATATAGCTATCTAAGAGACTGAGTTTTAATTTTTGCCTTCTATGAATATTTTAGGCCTTTTAAATATTCCTTTGGTTTTATTTTTTCCACGTCTGTGTATTCTTCCAGAGCAGCATCTGCAGTTTACATGTTTGTATTTCACAGTCCTTTCTGGCTACTGAATCGTATTTGCCTTGGTGCAACAGCGGAGCTTGCACATCTGCAGCTCTCACAGCGCTGGTGGGCTGAGAAGAATGAGAAAAGTGCCAGACTGCAGTGTTGGCACACTCAGACAAGCAAGCTTCGCACGTTCTTTTGTTTGCTTAACAAACCACACAGGACAAATTAGACGGCAGGCCAAACGTGCAGCAGCACCGCCCCCCGGAGCGCACTCCCCTTCTCCACGCGTGGGCGCATGCTCCACTGTGGCTCTCTGCAGTTTGTCTAATGACTTACTGTTTTACTTATCCTGTGTGCCAGATGTGCTCTAAGTGTTATGACCAAAATTCAGATTCCCTTCGGAAGAGAAACTCTTGTGCTCCAAAGTAACCAATGTTCAATATTTAGTTTCCTTCTGAATACAGGGGGAAGATAAAAGTGACTTTTGAACTTCAAATCTTGATTTCAACCACTTATCGCTATCTCACGTTCGAAGGTAAATTCCACAAGTCCCGAAGAGTGCCTGTGTTATTCAGTTACGTGCCGAAGGCATTTAATAAGTACTTATGATAAGTTAACAAGCCATCAAATATCTCAGATTCAGAATCCACATAATTATTTTGAATTGATTCATTATTTAAGCAAGTGATAATCAAAACCCCTTCCTAGATAGTAATGTCTTTGGCACATTAATTAGTCCCTAGAAGAGAAAGAACTCACAAAAGCAATTAAACCACTTTTCAAATTGTCTATAGAAATAACACATAAATTTTCCTTAATTGTGAAGTCTATTGTATTTCAATACTGAATTTCGAGAAACTACCATGATTTTAAAAACAATACTGACTTGTCCTCCTGTGCCATTGAAATATAATTACAAGAATTAAATAAAATAGTCTTATTGGAACAATTTCTTTATTAGGCATTTGCATGAAAGAATTTTTTTTCCTGCTTCTGTTTAGAAGTTGACACTATATATGATCTTATTTCACATTAAAAATAAGAGTTGGCAGGGAGTCAAATGGAATAAACTCTTCCTTAAAGCCAATTTGAGCTAACCTATCTAGAATAAAATACTTTTATTCTGTTGTGTTATATCCCCAAGACGGTGCTACGTGAACTCCAGTGTACCTACGAATCAGCTAGGAAACTTGCTGTATGTAGATTCCCATAGGCTCAGATTGGTCTATCATCCCATCAGAATGAATTAATGGTGTTTCTCCATTAATTTTTCTACCCTTTGTCAATAGCAACACATTCTCAAAGATAAAAGCTCACTTAACTTTCCTTTTGTGTAGAGGAAAAGTTATTCTAAATCAATGGCTTTAAAATGTATTTTCAAGTCTGAGATGGCAATTTCAATTTCTGTTTCACGGAGACAAAAAGGAAACCACAGGACTAGGAAGAATCCACACATTCCTACACCCTCCAAGATCCTAGAGCATCATCTTCCATGTATTTTTCTGAATTTTTTTCTTTTCTTTTCTCATACTTGGTTAATTTTCTTTATTTTTGTCTCAGAGATATGTTGAATATTTTATTCTTTAAGTGTATCTCTTGCTTTTAGGCAAGTTTCGATTTATATTAACTTTATATAACAACTTTATATAACATGTTCATTTTCTTCAATAATGAAAATTATTATTATTTTCAAGAACAACTAAGTAGTTATGCGTAAATTTTTTCTCTTTTCTTGGTATTACCTCTCAATTTAGTAGATCTGGACTAGATACCAGTGTACTTCATTTCTTTTTTTTTCTTTCTGGTTACTAATTGTATTTTTATTTTTTAAGTGTTTTATTGTTTGTGCTATTAGTTGTCCCCAATATTTCTCCCTGTGCCCACATCTTCCCAGCCTACCCTCCACACACTGCCATAGTCAATCCCCACACCACTGCCCATGCCTGTGGGTCATTTGTACATATTCTTTGACTAATCCCTTCACCTTCTTTCAATCAGCTCCCACTTCCCCTCCCGCTTCTTACAGCTGTCAATTTGTTCCATGATTCCATGTATCTGGTTCTATTCTGCTCATTAGTTTATTTTGCTCATTAGATTCCTCTTATAAGTGAGATCATATGGTATTTATCTTTCACTGACTGGTAAGTAGTATACAACTCATATTACCCTCTTCCAAAGATTTCATCTGCACAGTTTTCACTATGGTAATTCATATCTGAAGTCATCATAGAGCTGCTTGTCACATAGGAGTGAGTATATAATGTATCCTTGTGCTTCTCCATATGTACTTTCCAGCTTGTCTCCATTATACCATATATCTATTCTCAGTTAAAACAATGTGTATGTGGTCGTATATTTTATTTTCCCTTTTTATGTTTTTCTCTCTTTTTTTTAAGTATATTTTATTGACTATGTTATTGCCATTGTCCCAATTTTCCCCGCTCTGGCCCCCTCTGCACACTATCCCCCTTCCTTCTAGCAGTCCTCCCCTTTATTCACGTCCATGGGTTGTGCACATAAGTTCTTTGGCTTCTCCATTTCCTATACTATCCTTAACACATCCTTGTCTATTTCATACCTGCAAATTGTGCTTCTTATTTCCTGAAACTTTTCCCCAGTTCTCCCTCTTCCCCCTCCCAGTGGATAACCTTCCAAATGATCTCCACACCTACAATTCTGTTCCTTGTTCTAGTTGTTTGCTTTGTTTTTTTAATTGATAGATTAGGTTGTTGATAGTTGTCAATTTGTTGCCTTTTTAATGTTCATAGTTTTGATCTTCTTCTTTTTCTTAAATAAACCCCTTTAATGTTTCCTATAATAATGTCTCAGTGATGATGAACTCCTTTAGCTTTACCTTGTCTGGAAAACACTTTATCTGCCCTTCCATTCTAAATGATAACTTTGCGGGATAGAGTAATTTAGGTTGTAGGTCCTTGGTTTTCATCACTTTCAATACTTCTTTCAAGTCCCTTCTTAGCCTGCAAAGTTTCTTTTGAGAAATCAGCTGAGAGTCTTGTGCGAACTCCTTTGTAGGTAACTCTCTTCTCTCTTGCTGCTTTTAAGATTCTCTCTTTATCTTTAACCTTTGATGTTTTAATTATGATGTGTCTTGGTGTGGGCCTCTTTGAGACTAACTTGATTAGGACTCTCTGTGCTTCCTGGACTTGTATGTCTGGTTCCTTCACCAAATTACAAAAGTTTTCTTTCATTATTTTTTCAAATAAGTTTTCAATGTCTTGCTCTTCCTCTTCTCCTTCAGGCATCCCTATGATTCAGATGTTGGCACTTTTGGAGATGCCCCAGAGTCTTCTCCTACTATTTTCATTTAAAAAAAATTCTTGTTTCTTCTTTCTGTTCTGGTTAAATATTTATTATTTCCTTATGTTCCAAATCATTGATTTGAATCCCGGCTCCCCTCCCTTCACTGTTGGTTCCCTATAGATTTTTCTTTATTTCACTTAATACAACCTTCATTTCATCATTTATGTTGTTGCCATACTCAATGAATTCTTTGAGCATCCTGTTTGCCAGTATTTTGAACCCTGAATCTGATAGGTTGGATATCTCTGTTTTATTTAGTTTTTTTTTTTTGGGGGGGGTGTTCTGTTCTTCCATTTGGACCATATTTGTTTGTCTCCTCAATTTGGCAGCCTCCCTGTGTTTGTTTCTCTGTATTAGGTAAAGCTGCTTTGACTCCCTGTAAAAGGCACATGTAAATTGTGTGGGACAGACGTAGATAACCACCAGGGTGGGGCAGCCCTCTTCAGCACTTTGTGGCTCTGTGAGGGGAGAAGGAACAGGAAGGGGACTGAGCTGCTGCCTGGCTTCTGGGAATTTGCTTGGCACTTACCCCATTTCAAGTCACTTTACCCACTTCTCTTATGTGACTGGCAGCCTTCTAGCTGTTGTCCTGATGTTGAATCTGGAGTGGGTGGGTTTGTGTATGTTTTAGAACTTGAGGGTCTTTTAAGTTGGGTTTCCAGAAAATTCAGCAGTTTTTTCCAGTGCCCCAACTCTCACTGTTTTTTACAGCTTGAAGTTATGGGGGTTTATTCTCCTGACTCTGGAACTCTGGGCTCTGAAGTCTGACCTGGGGCTGGGATCACTCACTTCCAAGGTGTTCCTCCCAATTTTTATCCACCACACATGAATGTGAGACCACCTGTGCCTGTTCCGCCCCTGCTGCTGCCTCTCAGCACCACACTGTGTTCCTTGCCTCTCTGCCCTGTCTCTCTGTCTCCACCCCTCTTACCCATCTCGATTAATGTGGCTTCTCTCAATCCTTGCTTATTGGATCTTCATACAGTTTGATTTTCTGACAGTTTTGGGTGTTATTTGTTTTGAGATTTAGTTGTAATTCTTTTTGTGGTTGCATGAGGAGGTGAAATGTGTATACCTGTGCCTCCATTTTGACTGGAAGTCTCTTTACATGTTTCTTATTAATAAACTATAGTTCTACATTTTGAAACTATTTATCTGTTAAACACATACTATCTGTTTAAAATATAATGACTTCAAGAAAGACACATAATCTTTAGAGTATTCAAATGACTTGGGAATCACCTCTGACCATGTTTTGCAGCATTTTGTTTGTTGCATGTGACAGATATAGATAAAATTTTTAAAAAAGAAAAGAAAATCTCTGTGAAAGTGTTGAATAATGGTAGGCTCTTGGAGCAATATAGTCTAAGATTTAAGATATTTAAAATTATTTTACTGACAATAGAGAGCAGCCAGTGCCATGATAAATGAAAGCAGTAAATTAGGGCTGTAAATTTAATATTGGCCTGTCAAGTATGATGCAGAATATAAAAAAGAAGTCTTGAATGTCTAAATATAATACTTTTATTAATGCACAGTCTTATTCAACACTTGAAATTGCTTCTCACAAGATTATTACTTTACAGGAACACAAACAAGAAAAATCAAGTTATAATTAAATCCATTTTTACAATGTAGGTATTCTTAGAGTCAGGAAACATTCCCTTTATCTTTGTTTTCATTTTTATTTTTTATGCACTAGAATAGTGATTTCCAACTTGTGGCAGGCACACTGGGTGCCACAAGAATTTTTAAAGTGTGAAATACCTGACTATATAGTTACAGATACTGACCTCTTTTACCTTAGATTGTCAATTAAAAAAATGACAACAGCAAGCACAACAGTAGCTGTATAATGTGAATGAATCAAAATTATACCCATTTTTTCATTAAATTGGCAAAGAACATAGCATTATTTTGCTGTATACAGAATTTTAGTAATTATCTTAGTGTGCCATGAGATGAGAAAGCTTAAAAATTGCTACACTGGAAATACAGATATGTTTGTATACATCCATCATTCTTAAAGCAATCCAGTGTTTGTCATGACACACACATTTTTTTTCTTTTTAACTTAGGCTGAATAGCTCTTCATAGGGTTTAGTATGGGATCATTTTTGAATTATATTTTTCTCATACTGATTTTTCATAGTAATAGAAGGTATATATGAATGTAAACTGGATATAAAGACTATCATATTATGTACAATTTATTTGATATGAAAGAAATTCTTTTGTTTGAAGCCTAATGATTAAAATAAAAACCTAAATTATGTTGTGGTGTCTTTTGGTGTTGATCTCTCTTGCTTTTTACTTACATATTTTTTACTTTTTAAAAAGTGTTAATTTATAATCTATAATTATATGCATGTACATTCTCTTTATTTTTTTTATTTTAAGATTATCACAGTTTATCAATTGTCAATTCACAGTATGCAATAAATGAGTGTATTCTCAAATATATGTTAATTTTTCTAATTATCTCAGAAAGCTTATTAGGTTTTCCTTAGAATAAATCAGCAGTTATTACTTTTCTAATACCAATGATCTTAAATAATTTTCTACGTTTTTCTACAACATAAAATAATTTTTTTCTATAATTTAGCTGGTCTAAACTTTGTACTTGACAAGTAAAATGGATTAAAAATAAACTGAATATGGAAAATTTACAGAATGAACATATATAGAGTTTTCATGCTTATACATAATTGTTTACTTACCATCAACTTGGAATAATAGAAAAAGGTGACCCTAATTCTCTTGACATCATGATATTTTGGGACAGTTTAAAATTATTCTAGATGTGTATTTTGTTGTTTGCATGCTTACTATCTAGTTCATGATGTGATTATGTTTATAAAAAAATTCATTTCAAACTACAAAATTGTTTGCTTTTTAACTTAGGAAAACTAGTTTGCATCTGTTCATTTTATTAAAGTATCAACCAAGCAACAGAATATGACAACAATATTATTCAACGTAATTTCATATAATACCAAAAAGGAGACATAAGGGGAAGCATAAGGAATGAAAAACAAGGTTTTTCTTTTTCAAAACTGAGTCATCATCATTCTCTAAACAGGCCATTTGTTTGCACAGCTGCAAATTACCCACATTGTGTTAATTTAATATTCATTGAGTAACTATACGTAAATGAACATGGAAAAAGGATGCTTCTTTCTCAGGTATCACTGTGTATTGATTAGGGAAAGTGTAGTCTGTGGAATGATGCTGAGTGTGTTGGATTTCCAGAGGAACTGCTGTAGAATATAAAATGTTTATATTGAATCCACATTTATTTTTTTAGTATGCCTACAAGTTTCCTTCAAAACCTTTTATATATTTGCAAAATATTTGGTTAAATTAATAAAATTATCAGTTAGAATTTAAACATTCAGAGATAAGAACAAATAATTGTAAAGTAGATAACTCTGTTTATAAAAGATACAAATACCAGGATTTATTTTTCCTTTTTTGTTTTTGTAATACACCATATGAGTATATATTATTAATGGTATAAATCCATATTAATAAAAGGAGCTATTACTTGGTATTAGATTAGATGCTATGAGATATAGCATATGGCTGTGAATTTGGTAATGCAGATTATACTTTTAAAAATGAATTAGATCCTTTGTAAGGTAAAGAAAAGTAAGAGCAATAGTTTTTCCTATATAAAAATGAATATTTTAGCATATGAAAAAGGCTAGGGTTACCGTTATTCTGAAAATAGCCAAAATTAAGAGCAAGAAAGTCAATCACTTCTAAAATTTCAATTATAAGCATTAATGTGATAAAAAGTTTTAGTAGTCCAACAGACATTAAAAATAGTGTCATAAATATAATTTTTTTATTTCTGCTTTATATTTTATTTATTTTTAAATTAAATTTATTGAGGTGACATTGGTTAATAAGATTATAAAGGTTTCACATGTACAGTTCTATTATACATGATTTGTATGCATGATTTGCAATATGTACATAATATATTGCATTGTGTACCCACCACCCTAAGTCGAATTGTCTTTGGTCACTATATATTTTATCCTTTTTATCCTTTACTAACTCTGACCCACTTCCCTCATATAAGCACCATACCATTATCTGTGCTTATGAGGTTTTGTTTGTTTTTCTTGTTTGTTCATTTGATATGAAAGGGCAATACTTTTTCATGGACATTTGTTAAACCTGTGGTTATGTCGTGAACTATAACGTGTCTGAGTTATTACCCTACTTGTAAGTTACCAATGTGACTTTCTGGATGCTGGACTGGAAGATCTCTGGAGATTCCTTGGTCAGAGATGAAGGATTTATTACTCATAACACAGAAGGCAATATGAATTTCTTGTTTGTATTTATTTACTTTGGCCCCCAGTATCACAAGTGAGAGGTAAGAAGACAAAAGTGGATACAGAATACACAATAGGTTTGCATTGTAACCAAGTAACTCTCTGAGCTTGAAACCCAAATTCATTATAAGGTTCTGTAAAGAAGCCTGCCCAACGTTTGATCTCTACAAGCAAACACATCTGTCCTTTATTCCAATGGGAGATGCAATCTCCATCTTCCAAAGTTGTTTGCTATACAAACATCCTTGAAAATGGGGTTTGAACAAAAATCATCAGTGCTTTCTGCTCCTAAGACATGTAGAAATGCAAGAAACCCCTAGAGAAATGTCTCAACAATATTCAGTCCTCATTTCTGTATTATCTTGATCTCTGGTGAATCGTCCATGTGTGTGTCACTCTATCAGCCACTTTGATTAATCTGATTGACAAGAGCTGGGACCAAATTATTCAATTTGTTTCATACAGCTTCATTTTCAAGAAATTCCACTCAGTCAACTGAGAGCTCCCTAATCTACTTGTGAGTTTTTATCAGCACCCTTGAGGTGAAAACACTCACAGATTCATGGTGCCCCATTGCAGTAACTATGACTTTACCTTTGGCCCGTTTGTCCCCTACTGACACAAAGACCTTTCATTCAGAAGAATCAGGGACAGGAGGACAAGGACATTTATAGAGAACTTAACCAAGTGTTCTGATATATGGAAATATGTAAAATGACCCCTCACCTTTGGAATGTAGCATGCGGCAGCTATTCAAGTGAACTGTCCGACACCATGCAGTCTAATTAATTATCCTGACACCCTATTTCCTAGCAATTGTTCTTCTAACTACATATTCCACCCTCTGCTCTTTTGTTCCCACAAAACTTCTCATAAAGCTTAATAATAGGACATACATTGCAATGTTTATTACAGTGCTAGCTATGGCACCAATGTGATGGAGACAATATTAGTGTCTGTTACTCGGTGAGAGGATAGGTAAGGTATAGAATCAATAGATTACACGAATGCAGAGGCACATGGGTGAGAATTTTTGAAAGTTTATATATAACAAGATGTATATACATTATATGTGTAGTTATATACAATTATTATGTATAGTTATATGTATACTAATATATGTGTATAGTCATATCATATATATATAGTGATATAACAGTACATCACAATGCTGTTTCCAGAAATCAAAATATACACACTCAAGAAAGGGAAAATTGAAAACAGCATTAGGATTATCTAAATCTATTCTGGATGCAAGATACAGTTGGGTGAAAGAGGTAAGTGTCAGTTAACAAAGAAAGTGAATTTTAAAGGGACCACATAGGTTTTAACCACTCATTAATTCATTTTCCACCCCGTTTTTAATAAAAATGGAAAAATTATAAATGATTAAGATTTTAAATGCACTATAAAGACTTGGGGCAGTTTGGTTGTTCCTTCCATTGTGAATCCTAAAGTGACTTTCTAAGATTTCCAACCTAATCTATAAAGTATAAATTCTGTTGTAATTTTGGATAATATAGGTAATGTAAGTAATTACATGTGATTACAATACAGGTAATACAAGTAATACAAGTAAATACAAGGGCAATTGAAAGGACAAATATGTTGGGGATTATGGTTCATGTGCATGTAAGGTATTCAAACATCATTTTTAAATTTCCCATACGTGGTAAACAAAACCAATCTATTTCTTGAGTTGCTTGAATTCAGTCCTTGCTAAATTTTTTGCAACTATTGGCAACCAGACAATAAAAATACTTTATTGAAATGAATACTAGGTTGATCATTTGAGCCACCAAGGGAAATTGAAGTGCTTAAAATAATCTCCAACAGTCACACAAAAAACAGACTTTAAACAGATTATCAAAAAAGGAGATGAAAGAATTTAGCTGTATGTTTTAAAAATTTCCATGCAGCCAAACATGCTAACCCTAGAGGGAAGCCTTGGTAATCAGAATCTGAAGTAGCCAAGATTAATTAGGGATTTTAATTTTGAATGAAGAAATGCACCATTTAAATTAATCTCTGAAACTAAATATGGGACTTTGGTTCCCAACAAGATGACACACTCAAACAAAAAGTTGTCCTCCTCTCAGATAATTGACATGGGAGTTTCTATCAAAGAAATGGTTACACAGGGGCACATGGGAAATTCTAAAGCTAATGCTTTTGTTCTAAGTTCTAAGCTGGTGTGAGACACACAGGAGTTTTAATGTTATTGTCATGATATATATTGTATACACACATACACAGTATATAACTAAATATAAATATACCAATACATAACATTAAATATTTGGTACTTAGGATAAAAATTACAGATGTTTCAGAAAAAAGGAAAAGTAAATAATATAGAAAATTTTGCAGAAATAATGAACAAGGATTGCCAAAAATTACAGACAGACCTAATCCTTTGGGTTGAAAATTATTGTTGCTGTCAAAAGTAATTAAGTTAAAAATCAGAAAATACTATGAAATTAAAAATATCGAATAAATAATAAGATATCAAATAAAAAGAAGATATTCTAAAAATTTCAGAATAACAACCAAAGATGAATTAAATTGACATCAGACTGCTCCACAAAACTTTGTATATTTGTTTTCTTTCCTGTGTAACAATTAACCACAAACTTCTGGTATTAGTTTTCTAGCACTGCTGTAAAAAAGCACCACAAAATGAGTAGCCTGTCAACATTAATTTTCTGTCCCATAGTTCTGAAGCCTAGACATCTGAAATAAAGGTGTCCATAGGGACATGATCTCTGAAACCCATAAGGGAGAGTCTTTCTTTGCTTCTTTCTAGCTTTCAGTGGTTTATAGCTAACTGCATTTGCATGTTTACTTTGTTCTGTCGGCAATGCCTCAGATTTCTGGGTAGAATGATTAGGAAGCTAGTTTTGTATTTTAAGTGAGATGTGAGGTGGCTGAGAAAAATTATTGTAGTGTAGGTGAGAAGTGGTAGGATTGTGGATATATAGTTGGTTAAAGTCAGTAGATTTCCTGATTAATCTGATATAAGTGTAAGAGAGAAATAAAGGAGTTAAGGATGATGTAAGGTTTCTGGCCAGAATTACAAAAAAAAAAAAAAAAAAAGGAATTGCCATTAACTTTGATGGCAAATTGAAGAGATGTGTTTGGAAGTACTGAGTTTGGTATGTCTAACTGACATCTAGCTGAGGATGCAGAGTATTTAGGTGGCAATAAGAAACCAGAATATTGGGGTGGGGGAGAAAGGCAGAAAACTGTACTTGAACAACAATTAAAATAAAAATAAATATATAAAAAGAAATCAGAACTTGTGTAAGGGACTGGGATGAAGCATACAGATTGTATTTCAAAGCATGAGTCCAGGTCCTTTCTGCAACAGCAATGCTACTCATCTGGTAGTTGGCAGCCCTCATTACAGCCCAGGAACTTTGTAGCAACTTTTTATACCATGGCCTCTGAGTTTTGCATGTTCTTTTTATTTATGTGCTGCATAGGGCTGACAATGACATTAATATAGTCTTTTCCTGGAATTATTTCCGTTTTGCCCCACTATTCAAACATTGCAGTTGCTTACTCCTATCCATTTTAGCATCTTGTTCAAAACTGTCCTCTTTGATTGTTAGACTTCCCTTTGCTAGTTCCTTCTGTTTCCTAAACCCACGTTTTCATTATTTTCCCATTTTTACACGTAATTTATTAATTAAAAAAAAAATCAGGCCAGAGAAAGAAGGCTAGATACACATGCCAGGTTCAGAGTAAATTACGATGGCCCAGATGGACTACAGAGTTACATAAACATTCCGATGCATATATGAATTTTGTATCAGACAATAAATGCAAATACATGAATAATGCCTTTTTGATATTTAAAGAGAAAATAAGTCAATAAAAATGAATGAAAACACATTTTAACTTTCTATCATTTTGAGTTACTAGCAAGAATGCAGTAAAATATTGCTTCTGTTCAACAATTTCCCTTAATCAGGTAATTTAAAAATGCTTTTAAATATCAAGTAATCTTTAGAAATTACAATAAAATATGTCTTATCTGTTCACACTTAGAAAAAATAAATCATGTCCAACTAAATCATGTTGTAGAGCTGCAAAATTCTACTAAGGAAGTGGGAATAGTTTACTGGACATTTAATATTACTAAAAGAAAAACATGACATTGTATGTTATTTAAAAAGACTATGTTTGTTTTTCAATGCTTTTGGGGGAAGGAGAGATAGATATAAGATGAATACTAATAAAATGTGTTCCTGTTATAACTATTTATTAGCACATTCACTTTTCTACAGTTTAATAAACTTTATACATGTATGTATAGAATACATATATATTTATATATGGATAGATGGAGAGATAGATATAGATATAAAGCCATCACCTAATACTTTTGATCCATGCCATTAACTTTTCCTCTTCCACGTCAGGTTTTTAGAGACTATTCTCATTGAATATACTATTCTTGAAAATGTGTAGAATTTTGTAACTGTTCAACCAATAAGGAGAATGTAGCAAATAAAACATTATATGATTTCCCAGGCTAGTTCATAAATAACAATGCAATTTCTCAGGTATTCTTGTTTTTTTCTTCCTTCTGCCACCAAGTAAGAAGGAAAAAACTTCTCTGAACCAGTCACGCTGTGAAGAAGTTCAATACAGCACAATGAAAAGGAACCTACAACTATATGAAGAGAAAGAGAGATGCTTGGCTAGTCCCCAGCTGGTCAGTCCCCCACTGTCCCGGTTTTGGTCACCATCTGTTTGCAGTGACACAAGAGTACATGAGACACAATAGTGCAGTAAAACTTTTCCAAATTGTTCACCTAAAGAAACTGTAATCAATAATAAAATGATTGTTATTTTGAGATAATAGTTTCTGTATGTCTAGTTAGAAAGCAGTAGCTAACCAGAACAAACATCATGAAATCTCTTTCATCAAAGTCAGTGTAGCTATTGCTACTACTCTGGGTGCCTGTAGTAGAGCCTGACACTGAGTATTTGATACAGCACCATTTCTCAACTAGCTAGCCATTTTTGGCAGTTTAATTACATTTGACCTCTTTCTACCCTGGAAGGGGCTGCAATTTGTTCTGGCTGGAATTGACATCTACCTGACATGGTTTTGTTTTTCCTGCCTGGAGTGCCTCTGCCAGCACCATGGTTTTAAGAATTGCAGATGACATGATGAACCAGAATAATATCCTTCAATGAGATGTTTGATTTCATTGCAAAGATGGTGTGACAATAGGCACATAAAGAAAAGATCCGCTTTTGCTTGCATAGGCAGCATCACCCGCATGCAGCTAACTTAATAGTGTAACAGTAAGGCCTCTGCTAAGCTGTCAACTCAGAATGACAGCCTGTGAGGTGATGTATTCCAGAATTTGGTGTATGCACTAAACTTACTATTGGTATGTATGGCACTATGCATCCTACATTTAGATTGCATAGGTTAAGTAATCAAAGAATAGAAATAGAATTGGACTTCTAACTACCACTTCTAATCACCACTATGTGAGATTTATGTTTGCTATCTATGCAATTTGTACTCTGCCAGATTTGAACTCCTAGTTTCTAAAAGGAGCATGCTTCTGCTGCAGGTACCCTTAAAGATTTGCATACTTCCTAATAGCATCAAATTCAAAACAGACTTCCACTTCCTTAATCTCTCCTAAACCACCCAGCACAACAACAAGACTATCTCAGCTCCACACTTGGGTATTCCCTCTTCCCACATCAAGCTCATAAATCTAACTTTGTTTAATTTCATATGTGTGCTTAATGATCTTCAGCTATGGAGATCATCAATATATTTAAGACCTTCACTAAAAATAAGCTGGTAAAGAAGAGGGGGATGCTGTCTTTTGGTCCTTTGGAGTTCTTTGGATTGCACCATTTGGATTAATGTTTATTTTACTTGTAATAAAAGGCATACTCATATCTGAGAACAGCTTAAATGTAAAAACTGTGCTTGGTTTTCAAATTGATATATACATTATTACTAGTGCTTTACCTAAGACTATATTGTAGTGTAAGCCTTGACAGTTTTTTTGTTTTATTTTGTTCTTTTGTTCTGCAATGAAAGTGCCTGAATTAAATTTTAACTTCCATGGCATCCACTTCAAAGAGGCAACCACTTCAGGAATAGCTATCTACAACAAACGCATTGCCAGCTACAGGACTAGGGAAAATTTGTTTTTTAAAGATTTTATTTATTTTATCTTTAGAGGGGAAGGGAAGGAGAGAGGGAGAGAAACCTCAATGTATGGTTGCCTCTCATGCGTCCCCTGTGAGGAACTGGTCTGCAACCCAGGCATATGCCCTGACTGGGAATCGAACTGCATTCCTGTGGTTCGCAGGCCCATGCTCAATCCACTGAGCTACACCAGCAAGGGCAGGACTAGGGAAATAATTAAGCTATACCTTGCCCCCAAAGACCCCTCCCACTCACCCACAGACTCATTTGTATGAAAGGTTTTGATTTCCATAACTGAACACTTGAACTGCTTGGTCTCTTTCTATGCTTTAAATTACAACTTTAATGTTTTGATTTCATCTATGAAGACTGACTGAAGGATACCCAAGACCCCCACCCTTGACCCCCAAAAAGCAGAACCCCAGACTCAGGCTCCTGCTCATGCATTTCCCTCCCACCTCTTATCCCCACTCCTAGACCTCATGTGTGGTTCCCAGTGTGCCATGAGTTTTGCAGGACCTAGGAGTTATAAACTTTTTTTTCAAAGTTCCTGATTTTTATTGTTAACGGGTATCTTCCAATCATAATAAGAACCAAAAGGGCTGGTCCAGCCACAACACTGGTTAGTGATAGGAGGAGACTATCTCACAAAACATACATGGCCTAGAAAATGTTCATAAGTCAAGCAGTTCTAATTAATAGAGTTCAAAGAATAACCAACACATACTATTTATAAACTGAAACATTACACTTTTAATTTGTGAAAAGTTCACATAAATGGAGCCATTTTAAAAAGGACCAAGAGCAGCCATTTGAGAGGAACTTCCGTATGTGTCTTACTCCTTGAAAATCTGGAACATTTGGACTGAGCAAAATAAGCTTTGACCAGAACAAACTGTTGTTGATGTGAATTAGGCTTTTCCATGTGATCACAGGGACAACATTCCAGGGACCTATGCTTGGGAGATTTCAAGGTGGAAGGATAGTCTATTTGTGTGGAAATAAAAGTTTCTCCCAGGGTTTCCAATGTCTCATCTCACTATGTTCTGCCATGAAGGAAGTTCAACTGTATCCTCAGCAAGTCCAAGACAAAAGTCAGCGTTAGAATTTCTGCTCCGTATTAAACTGCAGTCAATTCCAGCACCTGGTTAGCTTACTGTGTGTTCCCAGCCGCAGTCTACTGATCCTTTCAAGCAACTCATGGCCCGCTGTGGGCCCTGGTAGCTGCTAGACCCACATCATTGCATGCTCCTGGGTAAGAGAGCACACAAATGAGTGGGTGAGTCTATTACCAGGTGGGGAGAAAAAGGGCTTCTTTTTTCCCCTGGTATTATAAACAGGAGATTGGGCTTGGCAAGAAACAGGTACCCTTTCAAAAGAACCAGTCAACTTCCCAGGCTTCCAATGGCTTCCTATGGGCCTACCTCCCAACAATCTCTTTCTTACCCAGGCTAGACTGACAGGCCTCTTTGGTCAAGAACCTCCCCTTACACTATTTTGATTTTTATTGCACATGCGCTTGCCTTCCCCTGAGGGATACCCTCCTCTGATACCAGAGGAGGGAAGGGAGGAGTATTAAAATCCTCTCAGTGGAGCACAATCCTATAGTCCCCTGGAATGTGAACTTGTAATTTCCTTGTTGAGCAAGCAGGCTTACGTTCATTAAACTCAATATCTACCATATTTTGCCATGTATAATGTGCATCCATGTTTTTAGCCCAAACTTTCAGGAAAAAAATATTTTGTTTTAATCCTTTAATTCAATATTTTGTTTATTTATATTTAGATACCTATTTCTGTATTATAAAGGAATTTTAGCATTTACTTTTGAATGTATACTACAAGAAATTTTATGTAACAAATAATTACAAACCTCAAGAACAGGTACAAGATACAATAAATTTTATGTGCCTGTAACAAATTTGTGAATGGATATTGTTATTGCTTTCTAGAGTTACACTTTTGGCATGTAAGCATAAATAAAGAATTAAAAATATGTATATAGATACAGAATTAGTACTACCCATGTATAATACGCATTCTTATTTTTCACTGAAAATTTTGGGCAAAAAAGTGTCCATTATACACAGCAAAATATGGTAGTTCCCTTTGACATCTTTATCAATACCTCGCTAAACACCAATGCTAACAAAACCAACATTGTCTTCAAAATAATTGTTTGTAAAGCTAACAAAAAAGCAGATACCCTGACCTCAAGAACATTCTTTAGAATGAATAACCAACTAGAGAGCTAAAGAGTAAGTTAACCTGCTAGCACCAATGGAAATTCCTTCTATTCATGTAATTATTTTCCTTACTTTTACTCATAAAACAGTATTAAAGGCAGCAGGATTAAAACTTCAGGATTTTTTTTTTTTTGAGATTTATGTCAGATTTTCCCCCATGGCCTAAAATACCTTGGAATATTTGTTTTTAAAGGTTACTAAAGTACTTACAACCCTGCTAAGAATATTATTTTTTATATATGTATATATTATTTATTTATTTGATGTTTTGTTTGTTTATTTAATTTTAGAGAGAGAAGAGGGGAGAAGAGAGAGAAAAAGAGGGAGAGAAACATCAGTGTCAGAGAGAAACATCAATTGGTTGCCTCTCATAGGTACTTTGACCAGGGATCAAACCCGCAACCCAGGCCTGTGCCCTGACAGGGAATCGAACTGGTGATCTTTCACTTTGTAGAATGGCACCAAACCAACTGAGCCACAGTGGTCAGTCAGGGCCCTGCTGGGAATTTTAAATGTTGTCTGGACAATCTCTGTAATTCCTCAAAATCTGTAATGTTACTAAGTTGTTATTATTATTATTATTATTATTATTATTATTATTATTATTTTATCCTTGTTCAAGCACAGTTGTCTTCATTTTTCTCCCACCTCTCTCCCCTGACCCACCCTCAACCCAGCCCCTCCTTGGCTTTGTCCATGGTCCTTTATACATGTTCCTTGACTATATTAAGGGCCCTTTTAATAAAAGAAAGATAAAAAATTCATGATGAACCAAATTTGAAGCATGCTTTGTTTGGAGAGTGTCAAAATTTGTAACAAAAGATTTTAGAAAAATGCAAAAGTTAAGTGATTTTTGCACCAAATCATGCAGAACTCTTTGATTAAAAACCAGATAATCAAATGTTCACATTGCATTGAATAAATTCATACTGATTTGTAACTAAAAGTTCATATTATTTGATAAATAGTTGATTCCAAAATGTAAATGTACATTTACCATTTTACTATTTTATTTTAGCAATTAGGAAGATCAATTAAACCAGCAGAGAGTAGAGCAGGTTTTAGGAAGCTACGTAAAATAACAAGCTATGTATATATTTGCAATGAATATGTGTTTGTGTCTGTTTGCATATCTGCACTATAGACATTTCAAATAATATGATAGATGCAATTATAATGACAATAACAAAAAAGTAATTTAGAATTCCTCTTTTGTCTCTACAACATCTGTCACAATCAAAATGAAATTCAGACACCATTATTAAAATCCCTCTTGTTTAAAAAAATGCACTGATATATCCTAATGTAGTGGATAAAAATGCCTGTGGGGAATTTGATCTTATATAGTCACAATAAAAACAATATATTCTGAGAATGTTAAATTGTCTGTGACTACTGAAACAACATATTAAATTCATACCAAGTGTCATCCCTCTAGGAGTCAAATGTCATGTTATGAAACTGACATATTACAATGAAGTAAATGGAGTGTATAATAATAAATGTTGAGTTTTAAACTGTATTTATATCCTTACTTTTTATAGTATTCTGATTTCTAGATCTAAATCAAGCACTGAATTATTCTGTCAAACTATGTATATTATAAATATATTATCCATGCTGACTTATATTATAGTTATAGAAACCCTTTTCCTAATGATAAGAACTTAGTTTTCCACTCTTTGAGCAATGATTATATGGGGTTCACATTACAAGAGGCAGTGCAACAAAAAATTTATTCCATCCCTCTTCAACTTGTAAAAGTTTATCATCAAATTTAGTGCTATTAAATTTTCTGTAGAAATGATGTAATGTTGTAGTTAATGAAAATATGAACTTCCTGAGTAATTTTTTTACCAAAATATATTTCAACTTTTATTATAATCTTCTAATTTATCAATAGACAATGATGTGAAGTGCACAGATGAAAACTTCACTGGAATGCAGAGGAAAATACTATAAAAACTTGTATATATTCTGGTAAAAATATAGCTATTTTATAAACAGATCAAGTTATCTACAAATATTCATATGATACAAGTTTTATAATTAAGGAAAAAAGATGTTTAACATTGAAGGCACTAATGTTAAAACTGTTAGATACTGATATAGAGTTTCTGAAATTTATTATATTTTATTTATTTATTTTTTGAGAGAGAGGAAGGGAAGGAAAAAGAGAAACAATGTGTGGTTGTCTCTCATATGCCCCCTACTGGGGACCTTGTTTGCAACGCAGGCATGTGCCCCCACTGGGAATTAATTGGCCACTTTTTGTCTTGTAGGCTGGTGCTCAATCTACTGGGCCACACCAGCTTGTGTAGTTTCTGAAATTTATGTGTAAGCATTTAATTAATAATTCTTTGGATAACACAATGATAATAAAAGTACTATTTTGAGTCACTTTCTCAATTTGACCAAAGACTTAACTTTATTTTTATTTTAACTCCATGGAATCTGTTATTGTATACAGGTGATTAAAAAGAGTATCTTATTTTTCAGTCCTTGAAACAAGGTTTTTCTATCACTTTGGATACATTTCTTTTAGTATTCTACATTTGTGCCCATTTGTGCATAAGTGAGTAGTTTATGATAAATAATCACTAGTTGATAAATTAATTATACCAGATATTTGATAATGTTTTCAGCTCATTTTTGAGATATTTTTATAGTGATATTTCCAACTCAGGTAAAGTTACATCCAAAGCCCTGCAAATGAGAAAACAGAAGATGGAATATCAGAGCCAAGGGTGCAACTGAGTGATTTCACATCATGAGCTAATCACCACTTGAGGACTTACATGACTAATTCTCTAGGCAGTGAGATTCTTTAGAAATACTATATTTCATCTGACAAACACCTAGAAAAATGATTTATTTAAGACCAGATGTCTCCTCATCACCTCATACTACATACAATTCTGTCTACTTTAAAGATGTCCAAAAATTTCTCATCAATAATGGAGTTGGAACACAAAAGTATCACCTGATCGCTGACGCTTCCTGGGCTTTGCATAAGTTTGTTCAGAGTTTTGGAACTAGATAAGGCCATGATTATGCACAGCTTTTCGGTTTTGGCCACCCTCCAAAATGCAAACACCTCAAGCTAATTCTAATCAATATATCATATAATTTCGTACATGACGTTGTATTTCTCCACATGCCCCTTTTCTTCATTCCATTGCTAATAGTCCATTCCTTGTGTCTTCTATCAGTACCCCTATTCTCCTTTAGAATTTCTTCATAAACAAACTTTATCTTTATTCCTATAACAAACCTCATTCCCCCAAGAAAATTGTATTTTTTTTCAGAAATACTCTGATGTGTACCTTGCTCACTAACCATATACCACAAACTCTAGGTCACAGAACCAGCATCTGCTCACAACTTGTTGCACCACTTGAGGACACCGAGGATGCCTGATTCCCACTCAAGTTTCAAACTCTTCATATTTCTATGTTATATAAAAACTCCTGTTCATTTATATGTATGTTTGGTTCTACTTTTTCCTTTATTGCTTTTTGTTGATACCATCTGCTTGCTTCCTATTGCCCCACACCCAAACTTTCTTTCATCAATAAATACTGTTGGTACCAAATTGATAGCTTTTATCTCTAATTCAAGTAAAGCTTTCTTTTTGGAAAAGAGTAACATCCACGTAAGTGGCCTATCTAGTAGCTCAACCACATTTTTCTCTCATTTTGGATGAATTTCTTCTTCCAGTGTTGTAACTGGATGCCCATTTGTCATGCTTAATAATCATTACTACTCTGATTATACTATGATTAGAATATGGCTTCATGTTATTTTATTCGCCCACTCCCATTAATATGTTTTAATGAATTTATAAAGGTTAATAAATCTTTTCTCTCACCTAACCTACTCTTCTAACTCTAGCCATGCATCTTTTTACTCTCTTATTTAATTCCCTGTGCAGCCTAAATTCGATTGTGTGACCCTATAAGCAAGTTCTTAACAACGTCCTCAACATTCTGAATCCCTTGTGTTTCTACTCACTTGCTTCGTATCAGAAGTCTGGAAGGAATGCAACTACCAGCGTTCTCTGCTTGATAAGTGGATTGCTACCATCTGGTAACACAATCTTTCAGGCTCTATTTGCAACATTTTCCAAAGTCACTTTTCTATCTATAATTAATGAGCAATTTTTGAATATTATTTTCTCTCTACTTCTCTTTGTGTTGATAATGTTTTCATGTATTGTATTTCATTCTTGATATAACTTTTTCCACGGGTACTCTACTTGAACCACTCTGCCAGCTTTTAGAGTTCTATAAACTGACTCCAATTTGCTTGCAAATTCATCCACTAGAAAGATCATAAATTTAGCCAGGTGAAAGCTCTATACATTTCAATTTTTAACAATATCATATTTGTCACCACACCACAACAATTTTTAAAATGTCGGTTTCTTTTAATACTGTTCTTGATAAAGCAGTGAACAAATTTATTAAATCTTGACCATGAGTAAAGTTTTTTAATAGGCTGTTTGACAAAATGGAAAATATGAATGAAGCATTATATAGAAATATGGTTGTTTTCTCCAGTAAAAGAATTCAGTTGAGTTGTGAGCTGAACTGGTTGTTTTTTCATGGAACAGAATTTTTACTAGGGAAGTTATACTTATTTAGATCTTAAAAATAAATGGAGTGAGGCTGTCTCTTCTAGGGAGCAATCTCTGTAGAGATGGAAAATAAGAATCTTCTAAATCCAATTTAATAAAATAATCAACCTACAGTTTCATGAAAATCACATTTATTGATCACAGTTCTGGAGGTTGGAAGTCTAGGATCAAACTGACAGCTTGGCTGGATTCCTGGTGAAGGCCCTTTCCTGGTTTACAGAGGACCATCTTCTCATGTCCCCACATGGTGGAGAGAGAGATGGTCTCGTACTTGTCTCTTCTTGTTCATCACTAACATCATCAAATGTGTTCCAACCTTCTTGTCTAATTATCTCGTTGTGGTCTAAGGTCTCTACTTGCTAAATCATCACATTGGGGGTTACAATTTCAACAGGTTGTTGAGAGGATGCAAGGGTATCATTTAACATACAGTTTTCTCCTTTTGAAATGATTAATATTGTATAAAATATAAGAAGCATATATAAGTGAACAGTTACATATAACTTTATTTCAAAATATTTTGATATGAAGTGCATTTATGTTAGATGTTATAATGATGCAGGGTGCAGCCAGGAGGGGGGCCCCCAAAATAGGGATTTGGAATGGGCCCAGAACTCAGAGTGTCCAGGAAATATTAGAGGGACATATAAGATGTCCTCACCCCTTCCCCCACAGGTGTGAGTTGGGGGAAGGGACACATGG